>JAJKFJ010022837.1:0-240691 GCA_027382625.1 Tetmemena sp. SeJ-2015
TCACTGAACTATCCTGCTTCATAGCTCTAGCTTTATTGACTTCACCTTAGTGATTGAATTCTTTGACAATTCTCAGTCTGGACCAATCCTTAGGAAGTTTGGAAGTGTCAAGTATAGACTTTTAACTCTGATTGACTTTAGGGACTCTCACTTCTCCAATGTATATGGTATCATTCCCTACAAGATCGCCATACTCCTCATCGAAATGAGTGCCCAGCAAGAAAGATTGTATATAGAACTGAGATGAGAACTCTGGCTCCTCCCGCCTTTGAGGCAACCATTGGATTGTGTGAGTGGTGCACTTCAGAGAATTCTGGATGAAGATCTCATAAGTCATCTTAGCATAATTCAATATTGATTTCATTATAAAATAGCATTTTCCATAAGATCTTCTTGCTCTAAAGGTTCCTCATCCTCCTATTAGGAGTTCATATCCCCCCCTTTTCCAAACCCACTCATTAGATTTTGCAAGCCTGATTTTCCCAAAGCTCCCTTTGAATAGATCCTCCAGGGGTTTGTTAATTAGTTTGCGGGATTTTTTCAAATTATAATACCCCGGGGAAAATTTTTCTCCATGAAGGAGCAATTCTTAAAAACCCGGGAAAGGATCTTAACCCCTTGGGTATCCAATAAAAATTTTTTATAATAATTTGAGAATAAAATTTCCCAACAGAAAGGGAAAGAAAGATGAGCGAAAGTTTGAAAAAGCTGAAAGAGATCCCAGTAGTGAACAAAATCATGCAGGAGCTAGACAGAGCAATAGAAGTGAAAGACAAGGTACGAATTTAAATTCGATTTGAATAGAAGTTTCTTAACTCTTTAGGTTTTAGCTGAATTCGTGCTCGACATTGCCAAGCAATCAATTATTGATCCTAAGTTTTAATGAAATAAGTTTTGAGTTGAATGAATGTCAGAGCGTGAGGGAGTTTGATAGCAAGCTCTAAGAAAATGGGGCAGAGTTTGCTATTGAACTGGTGAATACCCTCTACGCAACAATCACTAGAATGCTTCCCGAGGCATTTCGAGTGACCCCCAATAATCAAAGCTCTTCCACAGGCTCTGCAGCCTTTGAATTGGATAACTTCTCCAAAAACAAGCATCTTTACATAAAAAATTGAAGATATACTCATTACATTGTAATTATTTTTTTATCTTTTGTCGGAAGAGCCGGCAAATGCTCTATACGGTGGCAGTGTGAGAAAGACTGACAGAAAGGCCGATGATGATTTCGAAGATGATGAAGAGGGCGATGATGTGAACAGAGAGAAGCTTTCAAGGTAATTTCCTTCTCTCGCCATTCCAAACAAGCCTCACCCCAAAAACCAAGAAGAGATAGACATCTTGGGTGATCTTGATGATCTTGAAGAGACAAAGAACAAGCAGGAATTGGACACTGACCTCAACTAATCTCACAAGAGAAGGGACTCAAGAGAGCGAGATAGGAGAAAAAGAGATGGAGATAGAAGGAGAGACTCTCGATCTAGATCCAATTAGAGAAACTCAAATCAAGAAAGAGATTCAAGATAGAGGAGGAGAGACTCCAGATCTAGATCGGTCGACTCTAGGGATAGGAAAAGAAATAATAGACGTTCAAGGTCCAGAAGCTATGATAGAAACAGAGATAGAAGGTACAAGAGAGACTCTCGATCCCGATCTCCAAGAGAAAGAAGAGACTACAGAGATTAGAGGAACTCTGATAGAGGAAGCCGCAGGAGGGAAGATTCTCGATTCCCTTTTCAAATTGGCGCCATTTACAAAGGAATTATAAAGAAAGCTCAGGACTTTGGCTTCTTCGTGCTGATATAAGATCCTTAAACTGGATATAAGAAGGAAGGTCTAGTTATGTGGGTCAAATTAGAAATGGAGTTAGATTAGAAAAAGCTTAAGATTCTGGCTATGAACCTGAGGATGAAGTCTATGTTAAGCTTACTCAAATCAGAGATCTTTAAACAAACTTTTTTCAAAAGAAAAAAATGAATTTAAAGGAAATGCTTTAAATAGAAGAATTTAATATAGAAGCCATATTAAATTGCAAATCTTTTTATTTCATTTTATTCTTATCTAAATTTAATTTTTTTTTATTTGAGATGATGGTAAATTGAGTTTCACTATGAAAGAGTGCGATCAATACTCAGGGTTAGATTTGAATGCCGAAAGGACTAAAATGCTCTAATTAGAAGCACAACAAAAAGCTCAAGGAGGAAAGGATATTTAAGAGCCTGATGAATTCATAATCACTGGAGAAGTTAATCATAGAGGCGAGGTTGTGAGAGTGAAGAAGCCCAGAGAAAACAAACCAGCTCAGATTACAACTACAAAGCAACACGATCCTACTAATCTGTTTGGCTCCATTACAGGTATCTTACTAGACACTTCTGAATCAACAAAAGGAAGGAGCGGCAAAAACAGAATTGCTTCTCCAGATCTTTGGGAGTACTCAAGACTACAAGGTGCAGGTGTTCTAAATATCGTAGAGGATGAAAATATTTAGCGCCTGCAATAAAATATGGAGACTGAACTAGATGAAGAAGTGGTAGATTTGGAACTTAATGACAAAGAGGCACCCTTCCTCAAAGGTCAAACAACTAAGGCCGGATTATGCCTTTCTCCAATTAAGATCAGCAAGAACCCTGATGGCTCTCTTCAAAGAGCTGCTATGAAGAGTAGTTAACAAGCTAAAGATAGAAAAGACATTAGAGACTAGCAATAGAGAGCTATCACAGAGGCTCAATTTAAACTTAAACTTAATATTATTATATTTATTAGGCTTTACCAAAAGATCTTAACAAAATTAGAGATGATCCCACTGCTAATCCTGCAGTAAGAAACCTAGCAGCTACTCTAAGAAACATCTCTGCAAATTAACTTGATTTACCCGACTGGAAAAAAGAGACTATGGCTAAGCTACAATAGTAAGCCTCAACTAGAGGTACTAACCCTAATGTTTCTTCCTAATCAAGAACTTAGATGACGATAAGGGAATAGAGAGAATCACTTCCCATTTTTTAGCTGAGAACAGAGCTTGTCAGAGCTATCTTAGACAACAGATTATTGGTCGTGATTGGTGAAACAGGTTCAGGGAAGACTACTCAAATGCCTCAGTATTTAGTTGAAATGGGATTATGCTCAAAGGGAAAGAAAGTGGGATGTACTTAACCAAGAAGAGTTGCAGCTATGTCTGTAGCCAAGCGTGTTGCCGAAGAAATGAATGTAAGGCTAGGCCAAGAGGTCGGTTACTCTATTAGATTCGAAGATTATACCTGCCCGAAGACAATCGTGAAATATATGACTGATGGTATGCTTTTAAGAGAGTGTCTTATTGATCCTAAGCTCAGTTCTTATTCTGTAATCATGCTTGATGAGGCTCACGAAAGAACTATCAACACTGATGTCTTGTTCGGATTATTGAAACAGGCTATGGATTAGAGAAATGATTTGAAACTGATTGTGACTTCTGCCACTCTTGATGCAGAGAAGTTTAGCGCTTATTTTGGAGACTGTCCAATATTTAGGATTAAATTTTAAGAATGAATGATTAATTTAATGGATTCCTGGAAGGATTTTCCCAGTCGAGATCTTGTTTAGCAAGGACCCAGAAGCAGATTATCTTGAATCAGCTCTCATTACAGTGCAGTAAATTCATCTTTAAGAACCAAGAGGAGACATCTTGCTCTTCTTGACAGGACAGGAAGAAATCGATACTGCTTGCTAAATCCTGCATGAAATATTATTATCATAAACATACTCTTGATTTATCTTTAATGAAAGAATGAAAGCATTAGGTGAGGATGCCCCTGAGCTTTTGGTTCTTCCAGTGTATTCTGCTTTGCCATCAGATATGCAGTCTAAGATCTTTGATCCCGCCCCGGAAGGCTCCCGTAAGTGTGTTATTGCTACAAATATAGCCGAGGCATCTTTGACTATTGATGGTATCTTCTATGTCGTTGATCCAGGATTCGCTAAACTCAAAGTATACAATCCTAAATTAGGAATGGACACCTTGGTTGTCAGTCCAATTTCTTAGGCCTCTGCTAGATAAAGAGCCGGTAGAGCAGGTAGAACTGGTCCAGGAAAATGCTTCAGATTATACACTGAAGAAGCTTACAAAAATGAGATGCTCCCAACTTCAATTCCAGAAATCTAGAGAACCAACTTAGCAAATACTGTGCTCCTCCTTAAAGCTATGGGAATTAATGACCTTATAAACTTTGACTTCATGGATCCACCTCCTATTCAGTCTTTAATCTCTGCTATGGAAAGTCTCTATACTCTGGGAGCCTTAGACGATGAAGGCTTACTCACAAAGATGGGAAGACTGATGGCTGAATTCCCTCTTGAACCATAGCTTTCGAAAATGACGCTTACCTCTGTGGATTTAGGCTGCTCTGATGAGATAATCACAGTAGTTGCTATGCTCTCAGTTCAAAATGTTTTCTACAGACCGAGAGAAAAGCAAAATCTAGCTGACCAGAAGAGAGCTAAATTTTACCACCCAGATGGAGATCATCTTACTCTTTTAACAGTTTACGAAGCTTGGAAAGCATAGGGCATGAATAATGCTTGGTGCTTTGAGAATTTCATTCAGGCAAGAGCTTTAAAAAGAGCTTCAGATGTGAGAAAGCAGCTCATTACAATCATGGACAGATTTAAGTTGCCTGTAACTTAGTGCGGAACGTTTACAAACAAGGACTACTCTAAGATCAGAAAGTCTATTTGTGCTGGCTTTTTCGTCCATGCCTCAAGGAAAGATCCTCAAGAAGGTTATAAGACTCTGACCGACAATAATGAAATTTATTTTTGGTAATTTTAAATACAATCAGCAGGTTTATATCCATCCCAGCTCTTCTCTTTTCAATAAGAATCCTGAATGGGTAGTTTACCATGAACTAGTTCTCACAACTAAAGAGTACATGAGAGAAGTTTGTACTATAGATCCTAAATGGCTCCTTGAGGTGGCACCTAACTTCTTTAAGAATGCAAATCCTAATGAGCTCAGCAAGCGCAAGAAAGCAGAAAAGATTGAGCCTCTGTTCAACAGATACGAAGATCCCTAGGCTTGGAGGCTTTCCAAAAGAAAGGGATGATTGCGAACTACATATTTAAAGTCAAGAAGATTTTAATTAGTTGGATAATTTCATTTAACTCTAGATTTGCTTATAACATCCTTTAAGGAATTAATTAACTAGCATAATATCAATAAAAATTATAAGAAGCTATGCTTTATGGTAATTGGATGTGTTATAGGTGCTTTATATTTCTATAGTAGTTGTAGTCTAAGTAATTTGTATAGCTGCATTTTTGCATTTCTTCATGGAATTATTATTAGCAATTTTAAAGTCTCTTCTCTTAATCTAAATTATCCAAGACTCTCTCTTTTTCGGGGTCTGGATCGCCCTCTTCATTTGCTTATATATCTGGATCAATTGTCGAACAGTTTTTTCCTTTAGAATTAAGATAGATATCTTGCAATTACTATATCTAGTCTCTGTAGTTGCTAATTATATCTTCGGGATTGTAAAAGAGCTGATTATTAATATCTTATTCATTATATTGTATCAAATTTGGGTCTTCTTCACCTTCTATATTATTCTTATCTAAAACTTCAAAAGTCTCCAAATTCTAATTTTCCTTTAATTTCTCGTAGTCATTTACATCTTAGCCAACTATTGAAAAGTTACTTGAGTTGTTTTATAGCTTATTATGGCCCATCAGTTGATCAATATTTTGCCAGTTTTTATTTAGAGCTGGCTCTGAGGAATCAAACAGTCGTGGCAAAAATTGCTGTTGCTAAGGGAATTCTTGCTATGAGATGCTATTAACCTAATTATTCATTGTAAAATTCCACTATTGCTATTGATTAGCAGAGGCACTATGTTGATCCATTATGATTTACTCTTCATCTCCACCTTCTCCATCAGACTAAACTATATCGTCATCTCCATTCTAGCGAACGTATTTAGCATGCGTCCTCTTCTTTATCTCTGAGTACACTTTCTAAACCATGTTTCCACTTTCAGACAGATCTTTCTTGCCTATATAGAGATTATAGACAATAGAACTTACCAGGGTTTAGGAACTGTGCTTGCTTGGATAGTGGATGGAAGAGTCGGACTTTACTTCTCATAAAGTCCTCATCTTGAATAACTTTGAGAGGATCGAGACCAATTTGAAGTGACTGAGCCATTATAGCCTAGTTGGTATATTTGTCAAATCCATTCTACTGGAAGCTTCCACCACCATCCATGTGCCTTTGGTTATCTTCATTTTTCATCTAGTAGCCGTTTTGCTCTTAGCCATCAATGAAGTTGGTTACATTTAGAGAGGCATCTTAGAGCTGAGGATATAAATAGGGTGTACTTTACTACTAGAGAGAGTGAGCATATCCTGAGTTAATCAGAGAGGGATCCTATCTGCATTAATCCATTTAGGTGTAACCCATCTAGGGATAGCCTTAAGGTGAAGTGATTGTTGACCCTTGTCCGAGGAACTGATTAGGCATTCCTTCTCTTTGCTATCATTTAAAATTTAAAGTCATTTACAAATATAAGTAAGTGATAAATTAATTACTTGCTATGGTACTGCGATATTTGGAATATTGCCAAGCCCTCCCAGTGCCTGAAGCTATCCTTGAGTATTTGTAGGTGCTTTGACTGCTTTGAGTAGATCAGTGTTATAGTTATGAGAATTCCTCATGTGTGAGTATTGCTAACTCTTCTGCTTGAAGGTCTTGTCGCAGCCAGGAATCAAGCATTGAAATGGCTTGTCGCCTGTATGCACTCGGATGTGGTTATCCATCGCATGCTGAGACTGGCAGCGTCAGTGGCAGTGAGGGCACTCAAATTTACCCTTACCATTTATTGATCTTAGTCTCTTAATCTAGGTCTTAAGGGTAGTAGAGGTAGACCCTGAAAGACTAAGCGTGGGGACTATTGGAGGAAAATAGGGCTGCATGCGTGGAACTTAGAAGTCAACAAAGTTAAAAGTTAGAAGTTTAAAATCCAAACATAAAAATTGGTTAAAAATTTAAAATGTAAATAGTAAATTCTACAACGCTTTCTTGTAACCCAATCCACAAAAATCAACAAACGATCTTCATAAGACGCCTCAATGAATTCAATTATAGTAGGAATATATAAAGAAATATGGAAATTAAAGCTCATTTGGAGAGGGATCAACTCAATCAAAAATTTTGGGATAGATCTTGACTGAGTTGAATTCAATTTTGAAAGGATCTTTCATCCTTGTCTGTCTCAATTCACAGTAGCCAGCCTGAGAGTAAATCAGAAGACTCATGAAAGAGTCAACCGCTTTCTCCTTTGAAGAATACTTCGGAGCAATATCTTCAAATATCTTTAAGCAATATTATCATATGCATACACACATTATACATTTTAAAATAGGAGGCAATCATACTTTGACTTTTAGAGCTCCTGCTTGAGATGCTCAAGAAATTTAATCCTCTTCTCATTCATGTGCTTTTAGATGTTGTGATTGTGGTGAAGACGAGAGAGAAGTTGAGAGGTTTCAAAATCTTTGAGTGGATTATTCTAGAAAGAATAAGAAGCCTCATCAGGATGAATCTGCAAGGATTCAATTGGGTAAGCATTCTCACCATGAGAAGGATGATTAAAGGCAGCAGAGATATTCAAGTCTTCAAATCCTGGGAAGCCATAATCTTCCATACCTGATAAGTACTGATTCAGAAAGCCGTTCTCACCTGGAATATCAAAAGTCTCATTTCCAAAGGTAAGTCTTCTTGGTTGAAACATGTTATCCGCCACGTTAGAAGAAGATGAGCCTGGCTTGATAGAAGATAGATCCCCTCTCATAAGATTATTTCTAAACTCTGAGAGTTCATTACTACCACTATCTGAGTCTCCCATCCCAAGATAAAATAAATTGTGCATGAGGCCACTCAATTCACTCTTCTTGGCTGTTGACTGGATTAAAGATTTGTCAAGAGGAAAATTAAAAGATCCGCTTTGGTCGTTCTATCCAAAATTGAAGAAAGAGCTAAGCGACCCCTCAGCAGAAAAAGAAACCTTCGATGTGTCGAGCCGAGTTGCAAGCATGCTGCAAATAAAATCCTCGAAAACATCTGCCTTGTTCTTTTTCTTCGCAGTAAAAAAGCTCTTCTGATCCTTTTGATGAAGAATCATCTATGTTTAAGCATGGATGATATCATCTCCATCGCAAGAGGAAGCATTATTCTTCCTCAAGACAGTTCTCTTGTCGCAGCCCATCAAAAATTCTCTGAAACATTAGTCAGAAAGAAGGCTATTGCTGCCTTTCTTAAGGGTTTTGTCAAGTGAGTGATCGCTGAACTGAAACTCTGGGGTTTGAAGAATTGCTTCTTGAGACTAATGAAGCTAAAGATTGCTCTCTAGTTGCATGAAATCTTGACTCATAGCTTCACTCAACTGAACCCTAAGGCTTTGTTGTAAATCCCCTCCAGATTCATCATTCAACAAGAACTTTTGTAGTAAGTTGCTGATCCCGTTGCTATGTTCAACTACTCCTCCTTCTTTTTGAGATTGAAAAAAGTCAGGATTGTTATTCAGATACTGCTCCATTTAGTCGTTCATGATAGTATCAAAGTCAAAGCCCTCTGGGTTATCCATGCTCATGATATCATTAGCAGGTTGTTGATTATCCATGAATGGATTTGCTTAAAAGCGAGGCTTTGAGGAGTTCAGCTAATCTTTCTTGTTCTATTCTTAGATCTATTGAGCCTTCTCACTGTGTTGGCTTGAGAAAAAGTCAAGTCTATTTTCAAAAAATGCAACTTCTCATGATTTTATCAGAAGTCTATCCTTTGTGTAGCTGAGGAGCTACTTGATGTCCATGATGTTAGAGTGATGCTAAAGAGATACAGTTCCTCTCTTCTTCGCATTAGGATTGAATGACTTCTCTTAGGATCCTCTTCCATCTCCTTTACGCTTGCGAGTTCTTAGTCCTGCTTGGAGCTGCTTCTTCAGGTAAGTATTCCAAAGATGGTCTCCGTTTAGCATTGATAAGAGAAATTTAGAATCCTCTATATTTCAAGATGAATAAGATTGTATAAATCCTACTTTCAAGCGCAAGAAGTTGGATATGATGAACTGTTGCTAGTCCTTTCATGATGAATCCCAGCTAGAGCATGGAGATCTGCTTCAAGTGTTGTCTCAAGTACTCACTATATTCTTTTCAAAATCAAAACTTAGAAAATCTCGGAAAGATTTTAAACCTAACTTAATCTCTGAAGGATACTCTAATAATGATCTCATAGAGATTAAATAAACCAAAAAATAACAGAAGAGAGATATTTCCCTTATTCTCCTTCTTGAAATGAAAACGCTTATACTTACATGACATGAAAGATGTTGATGCTCTGAAGCTCAGATCTCTGCAAGTACTTCATTCCATAGGAACCAATCAACCTTAAAATCTTAGACTCCATAAAATACTCCTTACAAAAGCTTGGCGACTTCTTGTCTCATCTCAGTTAAGTTTGATTTATTAATTATTAATTATTTCAAATTTTTATGGCTTAAATAATCTCCCTTTGATAAGCAACATTTCTATGAGTGATAGAGCATGAAGAGGATGAGAGTGAATCATTATGCAAAATATTATTTGAAGAAGGAAGTTGTAAAAATATTTTGGCGAGACGGCTTACGGCGGAGATTCATTTGAATATTGAGAAGAAATGTGAAGGGAGAACTGCCAAGTAAGGCATCTATCCCCCACGATGGAATCACTGGAGATGTTAGAGACTTAAAAATTGTATGAGAGTGAATCCTTAGTTACAAGGGAATTAATATATTGCATTATTAAAAATTTAAATTGAAATTTAATAATGGTAGTAAGTATTTATCGTATTTGTATAAATAATAATTTTATGCCTTAATTAATCTAGATACAGAATTTTAGGTATCAGCTCCTCAACCTTGAACTTTTTATATATAATGTGGACATTTTTGAATTAAATTTGAACTATAATATTTATAATGCAGACTGGGTCAATCAATTTATAATATATGCTCTAGTAGTCATCTGAGGAAGTCACTGACCACCTCTGAGTCTGAGGACTAGGTGGAGAGTAGACTCCTTTTGAATGTTATAGTCGCTGAGAGTTCTACCATCTTCAAGCTACTTTCCGGCAAAGATAAGTCTCTGTTGATCGGGTGGGATTCCCTCTTTGTCTTGGATCTTGGCTTTCACATTCTCGATGGTGTCGGAGGGTTCGACGTCGAGTGTGATTGTCTTTCCGGTGAGAGTCTTTACAAAAATTTGCATTCCTCCTCTTAATCTGAGAACCAAATGAAGAGTGGACTCCTTCTGAATGTTGTAGTCGCTTAAGGTTCTGCCGTCTTCAAGTTGCTTTCCGGCGAAAATCAGTCTCTGTTGATCGGGTGGGATGCCCTCCTTGTCCTGGATTTTAGCCTTGACGTTCTCAATGGTGTCAGATGGCTCAACGTCCAAAGTAATGGTCTTTCCGGTGAGGGTCTTCACGAAAATTTGCATACCTCCTCTGAGTCTGAGCACAAGATGGAGAGTAGATTCTTTCTGGATGTTGTAGTCAGAGAGGGTTCTGCCGTCTTCCAACTGCTTTCCAGCGAAAATGAGTCTCTGTTGGTCAGGTGGGATACCTTCCTTGTCCTGAATCTTGGCCTTGACATTTTCAATGGTGTCAGATGGCTCAACATCGAGGGTGATGGTCTTTCCAGTGAGGGTTTTGACGAAAATTTACATATTTGTTGTAGTGATTAGCTTGATTGTTTGTTGTTTGTTATTCTTAATTGAAATTATAAAAGGCCCAACGCTTTTATATCAATCCACCTGACCTACCTAATTAATTCGGACCAGCAAAATATTTCTAGAACTTCCTTCCTTAAGATAAACCTACCACTCATATAACTGCTTTTACCTCTAAATACATCTAGAAAATGTCAGAAAATTCTCATTCTGCACAGATTTATCTCCATAAGTTATTCTCAATCAAAGTTAAAAATTAATGTTAAGTATGAGAACCTTTGCTATCTATTTTATAAATTTAATTTACTTAGAATATCATATAGTGTCAAAAATAACTTGGCAAAAAGAAAATTAAACTTTTTTGGTTTTGGATTTAATTTGTAGCCTATTTTTGAATTGGTATTTTAATTTTTTGAGACTTATACCTTGATTTTTTTTATAATTTTGAAGGAGATGCTCTCTTATGATAAATTTAGGTTAAATTATAAATATCTGTTTCAAGTGCTCTCTCAAGGGGTCACTTTGTTATTAATCATAATAAATTATAAATCTCTACAAGATATTACGATGAATTTAATCTCTAAAAACTACTCGAAAACTGATCTCAAATAGATTTATATTTCAGTAGTATAAAAGATGATTGCTTTTGTTATTCTAAATTTTCTACTTGATGTTGAAAGCTTTCTTTACATTATGTAAAATGCTTAAAATTCTGTTCTCTAATAGAACTTGATTTTATAGGAATCAATAAGCATTTATACTTTATGCCCTTAAACTTTTACTTACAAAAGATAGCAATTTCTTCCTCGTCACAATAATGTTTTTATCTATTAATCATTTATCCATTTCTATAAATAGGATAAATATCTCAACAAGTAAATATTTTATAAAAGAGAAAAAGACATAATGGATCTGAGAGAGAATCATTACACAAAATACTTAGATGATAGATGAGATCATAATATATTTCCGAGTCTGCTTATTTAAGATACATTTGAATTTTTATAAGATGTTATGAAGGGAAAACTGCCTACACCTCCATTTAGAGCACCATGGATTAATTGAAGATCTTAGAAACTTAAAAAATGAATGAACAAAATTGATATGGAATAATTAATAAGGAAATCTAAGTAAAAATTAATAAATTTATTTAATATAATTAAATTTTGATAAATATAGCAGAAAGAGATTTTTGTATTTTCAATAGGGAAGCCAGAACACTAGATTTCTGTTTTTAAAATAAATGTAAAACAGAGTATTTATTTGTTAAGAATCTCGTCTTTAAATTTTAAATTTGGGATATAATATCTAGAATGTAGTCTGGCTCAATTATTTTATAATATTAGCTTAAGGGATCATCTAATTTGAATTCAACCTCTCATTTTGAGTACGAGATGGAGAGTAGATTCTTATTGGATATTATAGTCAGAGAAGGTTTTGTCGTCTTCTAACTTAAAACACTATTATATAAAATTTAAGTTTAAACAATCAAACTGCTTTCCTGCGAAAAGGAGTCTCTGTTGATCTAATTCGATACCTATATTTTCTTCAATCTTTGTCTTGATATTCAAAATGGTGTCAGATTAATAAGAACTGCATTTTTATAATACGTCAAGTTAATATAGATGGCTCAACATCGAAGTTGATACATTTTCCTTTTAGAGGTTTGACGAATATCTACATATTTGTTGTTCAGGCGATTAGATTATTGTTTGTAGTTTGGTATTCTATTGAAAATATAAATAGCTCAAGAATTTTATATTAACAGACCTAACTAATGAATTCGGACTAGCAAAATATTTCTAGAATATCTGTCAAAAAAAACTCACCCCGCTCAGATTTCTCTTCTTAAGCACAATTAATATAAAAAATTTTAAAAATAAAAGATAATGAAAAGGTTCTTCCCTTTCTATTAAATAAATTTGATTAATATAGAATATCATTTAGTTAGAATAGACTATAGAGAGTTATTAGATCTATTAGTTTACCTTAATTTTGTTTTAAATTTTGTAGCTTGTTTTTGTTTTAGTGTTTTTGGTTATTGGTTGTTACTTAGCCTTTTGTTGTTTTATAATTTTTTAGGTGGTGTTACTTCATCTTAAATGAATTATATCTTCTCCAAAATTAATTACATTTAAATTTACTAATTTTATAAAGTTGATAGCAATATCATTAGATTAGTTAGCCTTTTATTATTCAAGCTTTTCAGTTGTAGTGCTGCCCCTTGCGGTTCTTTCTCTGTGCCTTTTTTCGAAAGTTATTCTTAGGTTAATGCTTCTGCTCTTAATCTAGTTTTACTTCAAAGCCTTCAAAAGCTTAGTTACATTACTTTTAAAGTATCTCAGGGTCACCACTCTAGAATTGGTTTAAATCTTGAGGATATGGATCTTGTGCTTGATATCCCCTGTTCATATAGCCTCTTTCTATCCTTAGCTCTCTTTCACTTTTAACAAAGGAAACATCTTAAGCAGCAAAGCCTTGATGAGTTTCATAACTACCCTATCCATAATTAGCTTGCTTCTTATCATGATAAGTCTCCCTTGGATAATCATGGTATCATCAATTTATATCAATTGAAGTCAATTAAATTATAGTAGGGTCTATGAGACTAACCGTTGTTGAGATAGGAACCTGGGTGTGCCGCAAAAGAACTTTGACTGTTTATCTAGTTCTTAGTGTGGTATTTATCTGGCTGCTCAAAATTTTATTAGCTCCACCCATTTTGATTGTAAGTTTTGAAGTCTCTTCTTTGAGGTTTGAAATTATGGACTTCATGAGGCACTCTGTTAGTCTCATATCTGCCATACTAAGTTGAAGCAAAGTTCTATTCCCGATTCTGGTGGTGAGTAGGATAAAACTTAGAATTAGAGTCTTTGAAAGTAGCTATCTTAAGAAAAATTAAATCTTTAAATATTAGGCTCTAGCAGACCTTTCAGCTTAATCTGAAGGAGTTTTAAACTCAATGTGAGAAATCTTGGAGACTTGATCTGCAAATACCTTCTGTTCCATTATTTCTTCTTAAAGTGGTTCAAAGGTGGCTTTCCTCAAGCTATACATAATTTCATAAATTAAATAAGCTAGTATGAGCCTTTCCAGAAGAGGGCAAATAGCTTTTGTTCTTGAAAACTGGAGCTGGAGTCTAAAACAGATGATTTTAATTTCCTCTTTTATAAAAGCTAGATCCATTACTGAAATTCTGGGAAGTTCTCTGCTCAAAGTAGTTAAATGAAAATAAGTTTCTTTAGTAATTTGAATTATACAGACTTTGGTATTCTCTCACATCAAATTCTTTGAGTTCCTTAAAAATATATATATCCAAGATCTTCAGAGAGTTGTGAGTCTTCAAAAACTTTGAGGAGAGAGACCTATTTTAATCCAGGATATCCTTCATCTTCTCAAGTGATGAATTGATTAGAGACTTTTGGATAATGAATTTGAGAACCTAGAGAATCTATGTCGCAAAAACCTAAAGCAGCTCTTTATTTCGCTCATCAGTTTTTGGCAGCTGAATTCTCAAAGTATTTTAATTTAATTCAACTTTAAATGATTAGTTTGCAAAGGTTGAAAGGAGAAGCATTATGTGAGAAAAGAACTCTTGATTGGAATAAGCAGAGACTCACAGGATAGAGTCAGCTTGTTACTCTCATTCATGGTAACTTCTGAACTGTTTTGAGGCTTATGAGAGTTATCAAAGCTCACAGAATCAAATGATTACTTGATCACTTGTTGAAGGAAGGTTTCATTAAAGTATTCGTGCTCTCGGTCTAAAATCTCAGGATTTAAGTAGCCATTTGTACTCTAAATATCCTTTGAAGATTATAAATAAATCAAGGATTATAGTGCAGTAGTGAAGTTTCCATCTTATCTATCTTTGCTTTTAGAGAAAAGAAGAGAGGAGCAGAAAGGGGCTTCATTTAGGATGAGTGGTTTGGTAACATGAGCAAAGCCAGTTTCAGTAGTTATCTCAGATGCAAGGCTTGGGTTGAAAATCAAATTCTCATCAGTGCTCAAAGTTTCAGGCAGCTTTACTAGTCGTAAAGCTTTCACACGATATTGCTCAACTTCAGAAGTCTTAAAAAGTTAACTCCAAGAGGTAGTCCTTTATTTAATTAAGTCAAAGTCCTGAGCTTCAACCAATTCTCTCAAACTCTTAGTCTGAGAAGAGAGTCTATCTTGTTCAAATAGTTATCTCACAGGCGCTTACTTCTTCTCAACTAAATTTAATTTAAGATCTCAAGTAAAATTCTAGTTTGCCAATTTAATTGCGCAATCTCAAGATAAATTGTGGATATTAAGTGTCTTTAGAAACTTATCTTATTTCAAACATAAGAGAGGAACTTACCTAACAAGGAATAGTCACTGAGATGTGCAATTTTGGAAGTGTAAAAGAAATTAGGAGCGTCAGCGATTCTCTTAACAAAGAATGCCATGCTCTCAAAGGTGAAAGTTTCATCCTCAAGTTCTCCATCTTGTTTGCTACTGATCAGTTTTGCAAACTCATGCTATGTTCTGGGGAGCTTAGATTTCAAAAGGGTCTAAGTTTATAACAGCTTAGCTTTTAGATAAAATTTATCAAACAAATAATTAGAGAAGGGGCTGAGGAAACAGAGTTCTCTTAGGACATGGATGAAGAAAGATCTTGAGGCTGGGGATTTGTAGTAAATGGTTGCTTCTAGGTCTGTTAATCTTCACTGTTCATAATTTAAACTTAACTTTATTAAAGATTTCTAGTCTCCTTTATCAAAATAGAATAAGGCATCTAAATCTCACCAAATTTAGAATGGAGAATTTACTATACTAATAACAATTGAGTTTACATAAATTAAGTAAATTACAAATGAGTGAAAAATAAGATAATGATACGCAAAATAGCGCGCTTCTCTAAAATGACGAATAGAATAAGTAAGACATCCAAAATTAACAACAGCCTATCGAAATTAGGAAAGTTCTGATGCATTTTAAAGACTCTGTGCTGATTGGTTTTTCCTATTTTTACTTCTTTGTCAATTTTTTCAACCTTGAGCAGTTCAGTGGTTGGATTCCCATTACGCAGATGATCAATCTCATACTTATTGTGGCGTTTTTTGCAGTTTATGGACTTAGATTTCATAATGTGTTCATGGTTCTAGGCTTCTTTTGGCTTAAAAATATATAGATGAATAAATATCTTGTTTATATATTGAATGATCTGGCACTTATTTGTAGACTTAATTGGGTATCACATAGGTATGGGATTTTGGCTTAAAAAAGTGGGCGCTAGTGTGGTTGTTCTTGATGACAATATTTGCAACTAGGTGCTTAATCAACCATGCTATGCTTATGAAGTACAAAGAACACTTAGATCAAAGTAGAAGATATAGCGTTGGAATCCTAAATGCTCAAACACGAGTTCCTAAATACAAGAGTCATGGTATACTACCCAACTTTTAGATCCTATGAATAACTCATTTTCTCACTCAAATTAATATCATTTTAGAGTGATAGAGGGATTCTAGGATATGAACTATATGATAGATGGAGTTGAGGGTTTGAACAAGATGATCTTGGCTTTAGGCTACAGACTCCCTAACTTTTTATTCAGGTACTTGCTTGACCTGACTTTAGGCGTTCACAAAGATGCTCCTCTCGTTGATCTGAACGAAGACCAAAAATTCATCCCCATTCTCTTCTCTGCAACTTTAATTTAAATACTTATTTGAATAAACAAACGGTATCACATTCAGCTAGTACAACATTTTGATTAAGGAGATAGTGTCTCAAAGTAATGTGATAGTGTTCTGTGTGGAGCACCTAGACGTATCTGAGAAGAAGCTGAGAATACCCAGACCACCTTTGCCTGATAGACTTAAAGGCTCTCATTCTTAGTGTACAGATGGCAACTGCACCGCCAACCACGCTCCTGCTGATTAAACTAAAACGAGTGAAAACGCTGAAAATGAGAAAGATGAAAAGCAAGGAGAGCAAAGTGGCAAGCAGAGCTAAGGAGTCAGATTCAGTGAAGGCACCAAGCCAGAGGAAAAGAAACCTACTCCAGAAGAAATTAAGCAAAGGCAGTAAAACTAGGAGAGATTCAAGTATCTGCGTGACAACTTACTGATGAGAGTGAACGACCTGAAGCACTTCACTAATTTCAGAAACTTCAAAAACCTATTGAAGAAGCTCTTTACTCCAGAAAACATAGAAAAGATACACACTGAGAAATTGATAGGGATGGGACACGGACTAGGAGGTGCAGCCATGATTCAGCTCTGTAATGAAAATGATGTTCTCACCGCTGTCATATCTCTCAATCTAATTTTGCTAAAGTGAATAGAATTAATCCTTCTTTGTCCCCATTCAAAGCAGGTGTGCTAAATCCTATGTTTATGGTTACACAACCCTTTTTATTATCAATAATTCTTGTGTATAAAAAAGACTAAGTGTATGAATAACCCTACTTAAACATTAGCAGCAAGATCTACTTAGAAAACAAGTCGAATAAGGAATGCATGGACAGACTGATCATGAAGAGAAAGAGAGTAGATAGACTTAAGCAATGCCAGAATTACGTTATTGAGAATATCGATCACCATGGATTCCATAAAATAAAAAAAATTTGATTCTCTGATTTGAGTACTCTCATTGGAAATGAGCTCTCATGGTTGTAGATCAACAAGGAAGAAAATACAATGGAGCAGAGCTTGTAGAAGATTAAGAATATTGCATTATTAGTAAGAGGCTTCCTTGCAATGAGTGATCACTCTTTCGAATCATATGAGGAATTGTCTGAGGAAATAGCTCAACTAGAGGGAGTGCAGGATTTAATTAAGAGTGTAAAAGGGAGTGTCTCAGAAGCTAGCGAAGCCGGAAATGTGGAATAAGTTCAAGAAATAGAATGAGAAATTAATTATCAATCATTTATACAAATTCTATCTGATCAATTTAATTGGGGCAATTAGACTATGTGTATTAATAAATGATGGTTTATCATTTAAACCTTTAAGCATTCATTTTTTACTTGATCATTTTATAATTTGCTATCGAACTTGCATTTAAAGCTAATTAAGAAATAATTGTAGGCATTATATATTTCACAAAAGTAGTATCTATTTTCCTTTTTGGCTTTTCATTTCCTCGATTGACTTAGTTTTCTTTTCAATGAATTCAGTCTTCCTAGCCAGATCCTGAGCGTAGCAGCATATTTTATATTTCTTCTTGCTATTACATGGACAGTTCTTGTTTCTATTTGGGGCATCAACAATTGATTTCCCATCCGAAGATAGGTTGAATTCGTCTTTGCTAAGCTTTACAACCATTTCATCATCACTCATCTCTCTTTACTTCGCCTCTTCTTTTGAATCCTCTTTTGCTTCCTTCCCTGCATTCAAATTGGTCTATTCAGTAAAATGCGACTGCAATATTTGCATTTCTATTTCCTCATATGTCTCAGAAAGCAATTTGAGAGTGCTGTTTAAACTCTGAAAGTCCAGTTCTTCTATAGCCTCTTCTCCAAATATTTGAATGATCGCTTTCTGCATAATTTCTAAATCAGTATAGCCGGTTTCTTAGCAAGCAAATTACCCTAACTAGCTAATCTATATAAGCAAATAAGAACATACTTATATCATCAAACTTACACTCATTTTTTGAGACCCAGAAGACTGAGACGGCTTGGCCTCCTATGGTTTCTCTTGAGCTTAATCTGCTTAGTTCTTGATTGTAAGCTCATGACCAATTGGCATAAGAGGTCCATCGCCAGGATCTTCAAGCAACCTCACTGAATTATAGTGCTCACCCAAATGATAGCTGATGTGTAGAGTTTGTACCTATCCCCACTAAAAGTTAGAAAACGCCATTATAGGGTTGTCCACTTGGTGCACAATCAAAATTTCCAAGTAAACTAAAAAGTTGTTAAACTCCTTTAAATTAAAATGTAGTTGAAGTTGTGGATAAGAGACAGCACCTGCAGCTCTAACTAACCTCCCCAAGTACTATCACGAGCCATGTCTGCCAAATATTCATCGATAGTCTCATCATCCTCTATGAATGGAGCGTACATCTCTTTATTCTGCTCTATGTAATCTACAGCTTGCTGTCTATACTTTCGATGCAGTTTTTCATTACCCTCAAGCTAATCTGCAATAGCTCTGAATAGACAATTTCCATCCCCAACCATTTCCTTCACCTTTAGCCCAAACTGATATAACTGCACTCTAAATTTCTGCATGTCTGACTCATGCTTCGCTTTCTAAACAACAAATGTTTTCATCCACAATTTCAAGAAGTCTCAAAATGATTCTTCTAAATTTTTCATTTCCTTACATTGAATTTATTCTTCTCTCGTTTTAACTCCCGCTTTGACTTCCTCTCTTCTCTTTTTTCTTGCTACTTGTTAGAGTGTTCCTCTTACTTTTATTGTTTCTTTCCACCCCCGCCTCCTCTTTTGTCAGGTTTATTTTTGTTTGACTTTTTATGACCCATTGATAAATTATTAAATTACTTAAGAATTTCATCATCTTTGATCAGAAGATGATTACTCTTAAGAATTCAAAATATATAGAGAGAGAGCTAAATTAACCTCACTCACATAAATCTTTAAGGAGGCTGCTGTGGTTAAGGAACTCCTGATCTTGGATTCTATGCAGGTAAAGGTACTTGATTCTATTTCTGAGGACCACCATTATTATATTGCTATTAAGGTTTGTTGTTCATATTCATAGATTATTACTGGAGCTGCTAAGGAATCATATTCTAAGGACCTTAGTTGAAAGTGGGCCTCATTTAATTCTGATATTGCTGAGGAATCTATTAAGGTTAGAATTGCATAGGCTGATTTTATTAAGACATTCCATATTGCTGCTGGAATCCGTTGCTGCTAAACTGCTAAGACTAAGTTTGCTACTAGATGAATTGGTTTGTAAAAGGTAAACTACCCTATGGAACATTTCCATAAGTATTTTGCTGGCTACCTATCTATATTCCCTAAGGCTAAGGTACTTGCACTTATATTTGCTATTATGCATTTTGCTAGAGCTGTTGCAGAGCATTCAACTTGATTTTAATCTCTTTTAACTCAGCTTCTTTGCTCTCCTTTTCAACCTCTACCTCGGCTAATCTTTTTTCCATTCCTCTAAGTATCTTAGTGTAAGATTCCAGATCACTAATAGCTCTCTCAGCTTGCAATTTGTTATTCTTAGCGCTATTTGCTAGCCACTCTACATCTTTCTTCAATTTTGTATTTTCAGTCTTAGACTAGTCCACTTCATCAAGAAGAGTTTAAGTGCTCTATCGCTATTGAGATAGCTCTATTTCACTTTTCCTTGCTCTTTCTTCTAACTACTCAAGCAATTTTTCTCTCGACCCTTCTTTCTCCATCATCTTAGAGTTTGAATATTGTACTTCTTCCAGCTTCAGCTTGATAGAATCTGTCTCCTACTAGTTTTGGGCTAATTGCTCCTTCAGTTAAATGAGTTATTGCTCTGTCTCTTATCTCGCCTTCTCTATTTTCTCTCTTTCTTACTCCATCACTTTGATATTCTTGTACTTGTCTGTGTTTACTACAGCCCATAGCTCATCTCTTTCCTTCCTTAGCTTTTCAACAGCTGTTTCCTTGCCATCTAGATTTTTCCTAATCTCATACCTCTCCTTCTCTGTCTTCTTAAGTTAATCCTAGGTGCCTCTAAGTTCACTCTTCAACTTTGAAAGTTCTCGACCCATCATCACTAACTCGTTTGTGAGTAGCTAGTTATCAGTTACCAGCTGTTTGTTGATAGGCTCTTGTCCATACTTTGACTTACCTCCTAGTGTAGAAGCAGTTGCTGAAATTATAGAGGTATCAACTGCGTGAACACTAGTAATCATCGAGGAGTCAGACTGCAGCGACTGCTTTATAGAAGAAGAAAAAATAGCTGAGTTCTCTCCTACTTTAAGGGCACTTCCTTGACTCTAAAACTTCAAGCCTTGAGGTTTCTTTGATTTCGGTTTTTGTAAGAGATAGAAATCATGTGATATAAATAAGTAAGAGTAGTCTTCTTCTTGACGTTGAAGGATTTATTCTCTTTGTTAGTGGCATTCTTTGAACCATCATTACTGTCCAACAAGCTATCATAACATCAAGCTTTGATAATGAAAATTTAATCATCATTGTTCTTCTCATTCTCCTTTTATCTCTTCATTTCTTCTTACTGCTCATTTATAAGTCCCTGCAACTCCTCTAACTCTTTCTCAAACTCTCCTACTTTAGTTCTGAAATCATCATTTTCTCTTTACAGTTTTTCATTGCTGTCTCTGAGCTATTTACTATCTCTTAGTAATAGCAAGCGTTCCTCCTCCATCTTTAAGACTACATCCACTTGCTGCTCTATATTTCTTTTCAGCTCCTCTTCCATTGACTCATGATAGTGCACTCGCTCTCTGTAGAGCATTACTTGTTTCTCCAATTCTGTAAGCTTGTTACTCAGTTCCTAAATCATCTACATCTGTTGCTCTTGTCTCTGCTACATATGTTGTTTTTCATCTGAGTTGGTATCTCTTCTTAAGAGTAAAATAAACATACTTCTTGCAATAGAAGCTCTACCTGTAAAGATTTGAGACTCCTCGAGACTATTCTTGCAATTCTAGCAGACAACTTCTTCAACTGTGTCAAGTTGTGCACTTGCTGCTTTAGCATTAGCTGCCTTGAGTTTCTTTTGTAATGACTCTATTGTAGTTACCTTCGCCTCTACCTCTTTCTTGGACTCAATTAGAGTTTATGTGAGTTTCAGGGCTTCTCTTTAGAGTTTCTCATTCTCTCTTTAAAGCTTTTCGCAGGATGACTTCCAGTGATCACAGTCAGATTTCATCTTATGTTCGATCTACTCGAGCTTCGCTTTCCAGCTTGAGTATTCTTTGAACATCATCTCCATTCTGCTGATCTCATCATCTTTCTCAGCTAATTAAAGAGTTATATATGTATGTGTGCATTAATTTGGCATTCAGATCTTGAATTTGTTAATCTTTTGACGAACTATTTTGTGAGGGAGCTTGTGTTCTTTGAATGTTCCATTTTGAGAAAGCCTTTGCTTGTTGTCTAAGCTTATTCTTGTTCATTATCTGACTCAAAGAATTGAGCGATATGAAACTTCTTGAGAATTTAGACATCCTTTCCATCATTAAGTTGGCATTTTGAAGTTTATTCTGGTAGATACTCTGAATCCTGTTTTCCTTTAATTTTTCGAATGCTCGTTGCTAATTTTCTTTGCCCATCTTTAGCAGTAATGACTTTAGAAGAGCATTTCTTAATCTCTCAGAGTTTTAATCTAAAGGAGATTATTAAACTTTCCCACTATTGAATATGCTAGTTTTAGATGAGCTATTCCAATCCTAGTTCATTTGATAATTCTGCTAGGTTGTAATTTAATTAGCTTCTTCGTTCTTGAAGAACTCTGAGCCTGTTGTCTGCTTAAGATTCATGAGCTTAGACTGCAAATAGCTAGATGGCTGCTTTACATTTTAAACTCTATCCTCCTCTTCATTTCTTAAGAAACGGTAGCTGTTACTTTATGAAGCATTCATATTCTAGGACTCATTAAGCTGGGAGTCTTGTAAATACTGTGACTCCTCTAAGTCCTCTTCCTTAATGATACTCTGATGAATTGGTGGCTATTATCTAATCAGATTACTTTACTACTTCTTTAAGCTCAAGGCATTTTTGAGAGCCTATGCATCTTGATAGCTAGATGCTGCTGAATCAGAAAGCATATAGTTTGAAGACTGGCTGGTGATATCAGACAGATCATTGAAAGTCATTTCCTAACCTTTCTACTTTTACTGGACATCATAAAATTGCTAATTCCTAACAAGTGGCTGAGACTAGTGAATGCTTTCATCTTCTTCTGTTTCAAATTGATTTATTGACTACTTAATTTAATCAGTTTGCGCATTCGTTCTCTCAGTTTAGGATCCTTGTCCAGATATAAGCTTGTCGTAGTGAGATAATTGAGACTCTATTTGCTGATTTATCTGAGATAATTGAATTGAAGTAGCAGGTTTATTCAAGTTAGAAGAAGATTAAAGCTGCTTAATAGCTTTGTCTACTTAATTATCTCCATCTATTTCACTGCTTCTTAAATTACTGTGTCTTTAAGATTCATTCATTTCAGATAGTTGATAGAAGTCTGACTCAGAATCACTGGAATCATCCTCAACTTTAAGTTAGTTTTAGGCTGCTCTTTATTATGGGACATTTTGGCTCATGTTTTATAGCCTCAAGTTCATTAGTTACTGTTGCTGTAATTCTAGCATTTTCTATCTCTGCTGTTGCAAAGTATCTGCTTGCTATCTTTCTTTCTCCTCAAATCTTCTCTTTTGCTCCTCTTCTAAGTTTAATTAAGAGTTTAAGAATCTTTGATTTTAGTTTGTTACTTGAGCTTTCAAGGAACTCTAACTACTCTAAGGCTTTCTTTGATCTTCCTCGTCTGAATCATCTGATTAATTCTATCTACTGTTTAAATTGTAATTCTCATTTTCAAGCTATTGCTGCTTTAAGAAATTTTATAGGCTTGATTTTACAGACACCTCCTCCTACTTTCTGGGCTAACTACTTTAATTAGATGATGTATTTAAGTAGTTATAAAAACATTAAAGTTATTTGCTTAATTACCACCAATTGGCTCTATCTATTGTTTTTAAGAAAGAGATTTAAAAGCTGGACTTGGAATTTCTTCTTCACTCGATTCCTGATCCCTTCTTTAAGATACTTCACTCTTGACCTTTGTCTGCTACTATCTTTAACTCTTTTACTCCTCTTCCTCCTCTTCCTCATCTGAAGATTCAATCTTATATTTCTACAAGAGGTCTTGTAAGGTAGAGGCCTTATTAGATTGAGTATTTGAAGTCAGGTTGTTGCTTTAGGATTTACTTTATCTATCTTTAGAGAAATGGTTTTCCTCTTCTTAATCTGAATCTGAGGAAGAGCCCGACTTCAAGTCAATAACCTTTCTTTAACCTAGAGATTGCTTGGCTGATGGGATAGCTGCTTGAGATGAGTTTTTATTCTAAGCTTCTTAGACTAATTAACTCTCTCTAATTGTAGTTTGCAAACTGTTGTCTTCTTCTTCCTCCTCTTCCTCTTCTTATTCTGAATTTTGGTCTTAACTAGTATTTGATTGATGTTCTAAATCTTCTTCGCTTTGATTAGCTTTCTCTTCCTCTTAGTTTGAGTGCTATTCATTCTCAGCCTCATCACTATCCTCCTCATTTTGATTTTAAATATCCTAATTTGAATGTTCTTAATCTTCTTCTTCCTCCTCCTCTTCTGAAGAAGAGTCATAAAACTTGTACTTGCTTTTAAACTCCTGTATTAGCTATTTGCGGCTAGCACTCGTTGCTGAGCCAGTAGTAACAGTACTGCTTTGTCTATTATTTATTTAACTGTGTGCTCTTTCTTCAACAAATGGTCTGGAACCTTATGATCCCGCCTTTGTATCTTCTTCCTCAGAATCATCTCGCGTAAAATTATTAACTTTTTTTGCGAATTCTTGAGGTATAAAATTGGCCCTAGAATCTTATTGAATAGTTTGACTGCTAAATGCTGAATCAGAAGTGATTTGAGCATTTATTGGTTGAGTATATTGAGATAACTCTTCGTTATCATCCGCCAAGAACTGATCTATCAGAGAAGACATTTTGCGATAATTTAAATTCAAATTACTTTCCTTATTGATCACATTCATTTTAATTTCTCGAATTAATTTTCTTCTTTTTCAAAATGAACAAAGATATTAAGAGAGCTGATGATAGTTCATTGTATATTGACGACGCCTTCTCAACATGCACGCACATTTATTACTCTTTTTAATTAGGCATATTCTATGAATTAGTTTATAATGATTCGACCCAACTTTGTCTAAAGTCACTGTCCAAAAGTGCGTAAGGACACAGACTCAAATCTCTCAGCCAGTGAAATAGATGAGCAGTTGCCCACATTTTCAGAAAGTAAAAATTGCCAATTGTAAAATCAGGAAAGTGGTACTCCCACTAAACTCACTTCTAGCCAAGCTGAGTGTTAACAATCGCAGGTCGCACTTAGAATAGCTAAGTATAACTCCTCTTCTCCGACTATCAAACTAAAAACTCACCTTTCGCCTTCCCTCCTCAAAGAGAAGGAGCCATCTGTCAAGATTCTAGAAACTTCGCCCCTTAAAAAGCAAATAGCATTCAAAAACGTTTCGGAATTGTGCTAAATTCCTTACAGTCTGGACTCCCAAATCACAAATAGTCAAAAATAGACCCAAGAATTCAAAACTGAGAATGATGGAAGAACTAAGACATAATATCCTCAGATCCCTTAAAAATTAATTTAATTTTATTATCTCATCTTAAAAAAGCAATTAACATAAAAATTTTCCGAAAAGAAAACTTCAATCTCAAAAGTAATTAGCTTAAGCTCTAGAGAGGATATAGTTATGAATTTACATAGAATTTTGTTTTTGGACTGGGTAAGAGACTTAAAATGATTGCAGATAAGTGCGAAACTGGAAATTGGAATAAATTGACGAGCGAATTATAGAAAGAGACTAGGACGAGTCAATTGGAAAGTTGAATCCACAACGAAGCCCCAAATAACGCAATTCTCTTGCTAAATTAGTGAGCGTCTCGAGCGAGCTCAAGGCCTTCAAAGAAGATTCATATCGCTAAAATTTCAATAATCTCTAATAAAAGAACGCTATATAAAAAGTTAGCAATATATTTTACCAAAATAAAAATGAGTAGCAAGATGATGATGACTATTTTAACTCGCAACATCAGACAGAAAAATAAATATGTTGCTCTCTAAGTACATTATTTTATTGTAGAAAATTTCAGCCTCAAACTATTGAGGGTGGAGCAACCTGAATTATGAGTATATTGTAAATAGAATTTAAGCTTTAAACTAACTTAAGACTAGTTCAAAAAATTCAACTCTTAAAATCTTAACTGAGAATACTTTTTCTGTGAAGATCCCTGAACTCCTTGCTAAATGGAAGACAGGGCTTGTTATTTTATTTAAGTATAATGGGAACAAATCTTATTTATTAAAATTAAGGAATACATCATCAATCAATCACTATTTTTTACTATAATATTTTATTTTATTTGAGTTTATCACTTCTAAAAAATATCCTTTAGAATTAATTTTATCTTGAAAAAGCTGTGAGAAAGAACCTAATCAATAGTCAGCCTTTGACTAGGATCCACCTGGAGCATCAATTTGAGTAGTTCTAAAGCACTATTCAGTGCACCATTCATTTGCTTTTCAGAAGGCAATATATTTAGGGGAATTTCATATGCGCCTTCAATTATAGATTAGTGCAATTTAAAAGAAAAATCTTTAAATATTTCTGGAGTAAATTTGGCTGCGTTTTTATGGGGGAATGGATGAGAGTTGAAAAGCATATAGAAGAAGATGCAACCAAGAGACCACACGTCCACTTGTTACGTATATTGTGCTCTCTTGAGCATTTCTGGCGCACTCCATTCAGGGAGTCCAGTGCAAGTTCTCATAGTCTATTTTGCGAACTCTTGTAAGGCCTCTTCGCCATTATCTTGACCTTATAATTATTTTGCTACGTTGAAATCAATAATCTTGACCTGATAAAATTCGTGATCTTATGTTGAAGGTGTGGCCAAATTTATTTGCTCGTTAGTTTAAGAATATCTTGGTGTGCTGGCGAGGGAGGCTATCATTATATTATCAGGCTTAAGGTCTCTATGACATATGCCTTTGGTATGAATTTATTGGACACCTAGGACTATTTCTCTGAAGATTTATCTCACCTTAACCAAATCCTAATCCTACTCACAATAACAATAAAAGTATACTTCTCATGATATACACTTTATGGCTTACTCTATGAGCGAAGATGAATTCTGAATATTGCTGACGAAATCTTGAAGAGAAACTCCTCTAATTGAAATATCGAGAAAAAAGTTTATGATATGAATTTAAAGGAATCTGAATGTATTCCATAACTGTGTAGGTCGTGTTTCTTGCTGACTCCTCGAAAAAGTCAAGGACCTGAACAACTCTAGAGCAGTCTTTGAGCCTATTTAATATAGCGTACTCATGGTGAGCAGCCACTATTTTCTCTGGGTCGTCGCTTCTGAACTTCTTTACAGCTACTATTTTCCCCTCTTCATCTGCCTATTCCTCGCATCTGAGTTTACATTCTTTAATTACAAATGAGTGACTGAGAGAAGAATTTAGATTTGAGAGAGGCGTAGGAATTCTAGGGTTTAGGAGTAGCTAGTTTGTTTTCTTAACATTTAAGCACTGAAGCGCACAGTCCCTAAATAAAAATTAGATCCAGTTTTACTATCAAATAAGTAGTTTAAAAATGATATTCATTTAAAATACTTAATTAGAATATAAGTGATATAAAAAGGGCATAAACGATGGAGTGTAAGCTAGGTAAAATCAAACCAATGTATTTCTTATAAAAATATTTTATCTCCACAGCCACCCCTCTTATAAATTCTGATTTCGAAAAGTCATCAATAAAAATCTAAAATGAATTTAAGTTTAAGTGCAAAACAGGAATAAAGTATATAAATTATAATAATCCAAAATCTGGATAAAAAGCCTGATTTTTGTGCCACTAAAAACTAGAGAATATTGAAAGATGGCTGATAGGGAATATAATATTAAATGGCGGGCTCAGCTTTGCATTAGTATATATAGAAATTTGAATATTCTCTTACCTCTCCTAAAATACCCAGCTCGGTATATTGCAAATGGAAGGGCGAGATGTATAAACTCTCTTGTCGCAAGAACTCTTCTTAATTTTCCTCAGTTAATTTCACCACTGATCCGCCTAGAAATAAAAATTTCATTCTTCTTAGTTCAATTTTTATGATTAGAGACTTGCAATAGGGGTGTCTCAATTCAAGCTCCTCTGTGTCAGTATTATGTGTTGGTAAGCCAAGCGAGGATTTCATTGGTGACTCTCCCATATTGATTTTTTAAATGGTCCAACCCTCTAAAAATAATCATCAGAATCAATGAATGCGAAGTCAAAAATATCTACTTACTCTTTAAACGATTCCTAAACGCTTCCTTTTTGCTGTTAGAGGTGTCTCCTTTTGCTGGACTTTCTGAAATACTTAACTAAAAAGATAAAGTATTAAATACTGAGAGATTTCTAGTGATGACTTGTTTGGTGGTTGTGTGTCTGTGTCTTGAAGGTTGAGGCTCTGTTCAGACACCTTATTTGAATTCCAGTTGTTTCAAGTTATATATTTTCTTGATTCAAATCTTCCTTGTTTAACTTTAAGTCTATGCAAATAAATGAATGCAGTAATAAAAAATGAGAGTAGTCGATATGAGGTGGTACACTGAATTAAATTTTATTTTCAAATCGGCTAGGTTGGCCAACTGTGGTCTAATATTCCGCGTCTCTCCACTCTCCCTTCGACTCTATCTGTAATTGATCCTCCTTATTCTCTAACTTGCTTCCTATAATACTTTCTTAAGCTTGACTAGGGGTGAGATTCTCTAAGTGCAGCTTGCACTAGCCACTAGACAGAGAATCAATCTTGGGAAGTGGACTCATGTACTGCTGCTGCTGACTCTTAGTATTACTCTAATTGAATTAGGACAGTTCTTAATCGGATGGAACTTCTTAATTTAAATCCATCGATTACTGCTCAGTAATCATTCGTTAATTGAAAAATTCACCTTCTAAATTTTCCTCAATACATTTAATTGCCAATATTAGGCTACTTTAACTTTTGAGAGTAGTTTGCATATTGAAATCAGAGATGAAGGGATGAACTTCTGAGCTGTTTTCTAGACACCTTTTCTAAAATTGAGTGAAGTTCTCCTCTTGACTGTGGGGAGACGAAGAGGACTTTTATGAATCGTCGGTCTCTCTGACCTCGCTCAGCTTTAATTTTCCCAGGTCTAAATGCTTCGGCGCGTTAATGAAAATAATATATCTGAAAATTTTAATGGAATTAGTGAAATGAAAAATTTGGAGGAAGTGATGCATCCTTCTTCTAATGAGCAAGTACTTTCGCTTTTCATATAGAGGGAAGTTGCCGAGTTCGAATAATCCGTAGATATGTTTTGGATGTCTGAGGCAGAAGAACTCAAATGAAAAAATATCTTAAGTGAAATTAAAGCAGAAGAGATCTCATTTGGTGACACTTCAAACTCCTTAAATTCGAGAGTTTCTCCCTTGACTCTGGGAATTTAGTGCTCTTTTGCACTTTATTGAATCTACTTGCTCTCTGTTGATCCATCTTTAAATTAAATTTAACCTTTAAAAAATGTTTCCACTTTTTAATCTTCTCTTTTACTAGCATCTAAATGTGGCTATTAAACTATTTATACTCTATAAGACTATCTTAAAATTTAAGATTAATTGTTTAAGGACCTTTTGCGAATGTCCTAGTTTGGATTCTAAGTTGCTATGTTGGCGTTCTATTGAGCATCATCTTTAGCTTTTGCGTGAATAGTTTGAACAATTATAATAAAGAGTGTACTTCGCTTTCTTTCTAAATATTTCCAATAAATAATCGTAGTTGCAAATTTAATTTAAGCTTCTAAATCTGTTAATGATAATCATTGAAACTAGCTGCGAAACAAAGAATTGAATCACTATCATATTACTACTATAATTATTTAGGGTGATCACATAACCATATTATATATAAGAAGTTCTCTCTAGAATTGCAGGCTAGACTGCTTTAAATTTTATTTTTATTTCAGCTTGCTTAATCATTCCTCTCAAACTCAAATTAAATGAGGGTATTATTGATTAGGATTGAATAAAAAAGAAAGCAGATCCTAAAATATAAGCAGTGACACAGCCAAATCATATATAATTAATTTTAGATAAGGTTATAGAAATCCCAAAAATGATGAAGATTTCAGCTGTGGCTGCTGCCCTTCTTTTTTCCTCAGCAAACGGATCTGCCTGCTGGCAAGATGCCTATGGACGTGGAGCTGGAAATGTTATCACCTCATGCCCAGAGGGATAGGAGAAGAACGGGCTTCTCTGCTACCCCAACTGCAAAGAAGGCTTCTACGGTGTGGGACCTGTCTGCTGGCAATCATGCCCTTCTGAGTTCACTGACACTGGAGCACATTGCCTCAAACCCTCAGGCCTATGGAAGAGGAGTTGGCTACGCTATCTGGAACGAAAGCAAGTGTAATAATGAGAACTCTCAGGGTTGCGAGAAATGGGGAGCCTATCTGGTATCCCAAATGCAGAGAGGGCTTCCACTACTTTGGCTGCTGTGTCTGCTCTCCAGATTGCCCTTCTGGAACTATTGATATTGGAGTGTCTTGCCAGAAGGACTCTTACGGCAGAGGAGCTGGATACGTTCTCGGCTGTGCCCCAGGACTCGAGGAGTCTGGTGCTCTCTGCTATCCTCCATGCAAAAGCGGTTACGAGGGTAACGGCCCCGTTTGCTGGGAGAAGTGCCCCGCAGGTAAGCATAACTGCGGAGCTCTCTGCACCGACAGCCAAGATCAGTGCACTGATAACCTTAAGGCTATGGTTGGCAACGTTTTTACCCTCGCTGAGGTAACTGCAAAGGCAGCTCTTGGACAAAAGATCGATATTCTTGAGATTCTCAAGGATACTGGCAACGTTGCAGTTGACTTCGCTGATGCCGTCTGCGACCCTCCTGCCGTCATTGAAATCACCTCTTTCTCCCAGTGAAAGCTAAATTTGACTTTTCAAGTGTCTTAACTTGTTTGAAATCCTTAAGTAGCCTAAATAAGCTTATCTAATAGAAATTTTCCCAAAAATTAGCATTCGTCATTAATTGCTTCAATTTGACCAAAGCCCAGATGATAATAAATTAAATCGACTGACTCCCTATGAGTGATTAATTGAATAATGGCTCTTCGGTACCGGGCTCAGAAAGATCCTCTTTAAAGAATAAAAAAAAGCAAAAACATGCGCAACGGTCCACTCTTAAACAGCGCTGCCTGAGCACTTGCAAGTGTTTTCAGAGAAACAATGATAGCATATAAGATCCGAAAGCACATCCCTTGAGATAGGTTATCTTAAACACTTCCATACTGCCACACCATCCCCATGAAAATCATCATTTTATCAATAATAGAATCAGTACCACAAAGTATAGCTAGTAAGTGGAGAGACACGTCATTTAACAAAAGATAATTTTCACGGATGCTTAATATATTCATTCCTCACCCTTAACATTTATTTAGTCTATCATTCGTTCCAAAGAGCTTAATGGTATAATTCAAAAGAGTGAGTAACATATACTTTCTGATTACGATGGTTCTTTGCCTTATTCCGAATTTCTCACCTCTTCCAGCTTACACCGCCATCATTCCACTAGCATTCGTACTATTCATGAGCATGATGAGAGAAGCATATGAGGATTATGTAAGTTTATTTTGACTTTCCCTCCCTCTTTTTTAAGCACTTAATCTCAAGACTTTACTTTTCGAGATTGAATCCTTGAGAATAAAGAAATTTAGATTAGTTCTTATAATGACTCTCTCTCAAATATAATGGCAGTCTTTCTAGAATTCTTATAATCACTTTATTTAAATAAGTTTAAGTCTTGCGGGACTAAATTAAAATTTAGAAAAGAAGAAAGAATGACAGGATCACAAACTATAAGAAGTGCCTCGTTCTGACTAAATAAAGCGACCATCATGGCCTTGGAATAATTTAGAGAGGTACAGGGATAAATAAGATACAAAAAGAATTTGAGCATCACAAGACATAGGTCCTGAGTTAGATGCCTTCTGAAGATATAATTAAATTGAAGATAAATTTTACGAAATATATAGATGACGATGCATGTCCACACAAAGAACACTTTGAAGAAAAGCTCTGGTGTGAGCTGAATAATTATATAGCTTTATTTTTGTAAAACTGAAATGCGGAGATGTAATTCTGATAGAGGATGGACAGTATTTACCTGCTGATTGTGTGATCCTAATGTCCTCAGCATAGAACGGTGAGTGCTTTGTCTAAACTTCTTCTCTTGATGGCGAAAGAGCACTCAAGCACAAATAATGCCTTGTTCCAGTCACCACTGCCCTCAATAATCATGGACTTCTAAACTTTCACTGCAATATTCACAGTGAAATACCCACAAAAAACCTCTACGAATTTAATGCATTCATGGAAAGCGAGTAATTACCAGAGAAGGGAACTATTACTCTTAGTTAAGGATCCAAAAAGAGAACTCTTACTCTTGATAGCAAGCAGCTTGCATTGAGAGGATCAAACCTCGCGAATACAAGTTGGATTATAGGAGTTATTGTATACACTGGCAAAGAGACAAAGCTTATGTTGAACTAAGGAAACTCCCGATTTAAGCAGAGTAAAATCGAGAGAGTAGTGAATATGATTTGCATCTACTTAATTATCATCCAAAGCGTTCTTTGCATCATAATGAGCATTTACTCTGGCATTTACACAGGAAATTATGCTGAAGAAGATAGAGGTATGATTAAGGCTAACTACATTTTCTACTCCGAGATTTCTCAATCTGGATCTTCTTCTTCATCCGACAACAATCCCACTATAGCAGGTTTATATTTTATAGGTATTAAAACCTATGGGCAGTATTACATCTTATTAAATACTCTGATCCCTATCAGTTTGGTGGTATCTCTTGAATTTGTGAAGCTCATTTAGACTCCTTTCATTTAGCACGACTTGAATATGTACGATTAAGAGTCAATGAAGCAAGCATAGCCAAACTCTATGACTCTTCATGAAGAGCTGGCTTCTATTAAGTACATCTTTGCTGATAAAACCGGAACTCTTACAGCTAATGTTATGCAATTCAAAGCTTGCACTGTTGGGTCAGTTTGCTATGACGAAGATTATAAGGAAGATGACTATGAGTACATAGTTGATCCCTTGAGTTCAACCTAGTCTCGCAAGAACAGTTTCATAGAAGAAAATGAAGAAGAGCTAAATCAGCAGAAAAATATTATAAGGCAAGAGAGCAGAATTCTTATACCTTAGATCCAAATTATAGACTCTGAATTATTATATAGTAGGCTATACTTTTAACCATTACTTTTGCTAAAATTTGAGAAAGGAGATGGAGCGGAAAAGGCAGAGGAGTACGAAAGCTATAAGAAATTAAAAGGCTTTCCTTTCAATAAAGGCGAAGGCGCTCCTATATAAACGAATAATAATGAAGGCATTGCGAAAATAGTATGGAACTTCAAATAGTCAACAGATATAATCAAAAATCTTTTGGAAACGAAAAAGAATTTCCTAAACGATGAGATAAATCTTGGAAAATCTAGTATCGATAAAGAACCGTTAATCCTACAGAAGCAAAATGAGTACCTGCATTACTTATTTAAGCTTTCTTAATTACAACTATACTTCTGGTTGACTGTTGTGCTTTGCCATGATGTGATCACAACAAAAAGGCATGATTCACATGAAACTGTTTACCAAGGCACTTCCCCGGATGAGATAACGCTTTTAGATGCAGCTAAAGAAGTCGGTTACATTTTTAAGGATAGAACCTCAGACTCTCTCAAGATAGAAATCTATGGAAAAGAGAAAAATTTTAAGCTTCTTCAGAAAGTTGAGTTTACCTCAGAACGAAAGAAAATGACTATCATTGTTTAGGATGAGTAAACAGGCTATATACTAGTATTATGCAAGGGAGCAGATTTAGCCATATTTGATAAGCTCTCAGTTAGGATCGAGCAGCCATTCTTGGAAGCAACAAAAGAAGATCTAATTAAATTTTCAACCAAAGGATTTAGAACCCTCTGTTTTGCCATGAGAGTACTCGAGGAAACATTCTATTAAGAATGGGCCAACGCTTATGAAAATTCGAAGTTGGAGCTAATTAAATTTGGTCCTCTCGGAAGCAAGCTAAAAGGTATCGAGTCAAACAACTAAAATAGTCAGCAAAGGTTATTAGAAGAAATTGAGAATGAGCTCTTCCTACTAGGTGCAACTGCTTTGGAAGACAAACTCTAAGAAGGAGTGCCTGAAACGATTGAGGACTTTAATAATGCAGGAATTAAAGTTTGGATGCTTACTGGAGATAAACTTGAAACGGCTGAAAATATCGGCTTCTCTAGCAAGATGTTTAACGAGAAGATGTATATCTTTAAATTACAAACCAAAAGCAAAAGTGACACGCGAACACGACTTAGCTTAATTGAATAAAAAATAAGTGAGATTGAAAAGGTTCACCAAACACCGATTATTTTTTAACAAGGTGTTTTTAAGATAGATTATTGGAACCTAGTTCCTTCTAAATCCAAATCCTGGAAAAGACTCTAATTAACTTCTCTCTGTAAAGGAGATGCTATCGCAAAGTCATTCAGATTAATCAGAAGCTAGAAATATAATTAGAGCTTTAGAAGATTTCAAACATGAAAGTAAGGCTTCTGAGTATACTCTGAATGACTCTTGGGCACGAAGACCTGCTCTGAGAAGAAAACTGAGGAAGAGATTAGAGGAAATAGTGCCTGATAAGAAGGCTATCGTTCATAAGTTGATAATGGAGAATCAATTATTTTATAGAGCAGACCATGATTTTTATATTAATGATCCTATGAAATACATTCCAAACAGTTTTGACATGGAGTCTCGCTAATATATAGTACGCTCATCAAACATTTATAGGTCTGCTGCTTCATCAACTACAGCTTCCACGAAAAGAGGAAGCTTTTCGAATCATTTTTCATTGGGCTCAACTCATGAATATATAGATAATGAAGATACATTTGGAATCTTAATTGAAGGGCACACTCTTTAGCACTTAATTGATTCAAAGACTATGAGAAAGAAGTTCCTTAAAATTTTGTCAAAATGCCAAGCAGTTATAGTTTGCAGAGCATCTCCAAGCCAAAAAGGATTGGTAGTTTCCATGATTAAGCATAATGAACCTGATGTTGTTACATTGGCAATTGGAGATGGAGCTAACGATGTGAATATGATTCAAAGAGCTCATATTGGTATCGGAATATTTGGTAAAGAAGGATATTAAGCTGCTGGAAACTCTGATTATGCAATAGGCTAATTTAGATTTTTAAGAAGACTTCTATTTGTTCATGGAAGATGGAGTGGTATAAGACTTAGCACTTTTATGCTTTTCTTCTTCTAAAAGAATATCGTGATCACTCTTTTAAAATAGAATGATTAAACTTTCTCTTCCTCAATTTTGGTTCGGTTGGTATAGCGGTTTCTCTGGATAGACTTTCTATGATGACATGTATATTACTTGCTACAATACTTTCGTAACTGCTATAGCTATATGCACGATGGCTGTTTGGGATCAGGATTTGAATCCAGATCATCCTGACCATAAGGATCTAGTAGAATTATTTTTCCCTTTCCTCTATTCAGAGACTCAAGAGCATGACCTATTTACTAAGAAGAAGTTCTTTGCTTGGGCTATAATTAGTACCGCTTAATCTATAATAATGTTCGCAATCCCAGTTGTGACTTACTCTTATTTGATGTTAGAAAATGGGTAGGAGCAAGATATGTGGGCTATGAGTACTTGTGCATATTTTGGAATCGTTCTTTTGCATTATGGACTAATCTTTGCCTTCACTGCTAACTGGACTATTTGGCTTCCTTTTATGTATGGAATGTATTTAGTTAAGTATTTATTTCTTTAAAATTTACGAATGTCTTTCTTATTCTTCATTCCATTCACTGTCTGTGCTTATGATTCTTTTCCAAACACATTCATGACCGGAAGACTTGGAGAGATTGTCTTCAGCAATGGTTACTTTTGGTTAATGCTCCTGTGCATGATAAAACAGATCTCATTTTTATGCATCGAAATTTATCTTTGCTCATAGTTTAGCGATTAGTCTGGCCCCTGTTTTATTTTATTACAAGGCTCAGACTTTACTCTTTCCTAAGCTGAAGGATCTTATTCTACAAAATCTGCTGAATAAAACTCAACTTCTCAGAGACTTGAATCCGGAACTAGCAAAGCAAGCTCATGAGCTTTTCAAATAGAAGCAGCACGCTTAACTCTAAAAATGGAATGAAGAATACAACAATTTCAATCCTGCACCAAATTAAAAATTTTGGCAGTCAATAGAATATCGATTGAGTTTATTAGATGTAATGACTATTGAATGGAGTAGGCAAATCATATGATGCTTTGCTTGCGAAAGACCTATAAATGAAGAGCGTACCTCCTCATGAATCAATAGCAGTGCAAAAGCTCATTTAACAAATCTAAAGTCAAAGTGGTCACAAATTTATTATCTTCACAATCCTAGCTAGAGTAAGATTTTTCAAGAGAACTATGGAGGAGGAATAGGGGGAAGTATCGGCTATGGAGAATACTCTCCAAAGGATAGTCTATTCATCTCAAATGACTTCCATTAGAATCACAGCGGAGGGGATATAGATGAACATAAGAAAGGAGACAGTCTTTTAGTTCAATAGAATTTCACATCTGCGCCATTAGATCCGAAGAGTAAAAGAGCGAAGGTTGATAACTCCAACTCGAAAAGAAAATTCAAAGAGATTAAAGAATTGACTCCTTAAAGAAGCAATAAGCTAAGAAATTTAAGCCTGGATTTGTTTTTACTTTAAGATAAGAAAGGGAAGATCGAGTTTCAAACTACTGGCAAGGAGTAAAGACCAAGACATGAGTGAACAGAATGAGTCATCCAACAAGAAAAATATTCGCCATCGCAATTAGATTAGCTTTTCTTATCAGAGATAGAATGAGCCCAGTTAAATGAACTAACCTCATTTATAACTAGACTTTGCTCCTCAATCCCCAGTAAAGAGACAAGATCAGTACTCTTCACAAATGAATTAGTGGATGGAGGTAAATATTGATACATAGAGAATTCAGCAAGATAGACTAAGCAATGATGCTTAGAATAACTCGGATAAAGAAAGGAACTCACTGTTGTAGTAAGATAACTCAGGCTCAAAGCTCAATCAGCATATTCTTACAAATAATTTTGATGAATTAGATAAGGATAATAAAAGGTTTACTTCAAGTAGATTATAAGTCATATTTTTAGATTTGAGAAAGAAAGAATGAGCAGAATAGAGCTGAGCCGATTAAAGATAGACATGGAGTGGGATAAAAACTAGGCTTAGGATTTAAATCTTGAAGGTATCGAGGGCTCAGATAACTTAGGCGACATTTCTGCATACTCAAGAGATTCTCAATAAAAGAACAATCATCTGAGTAAATAAATGCAAAATATCGAGAGCATAGTTTAGCAAGATAAAAGATTTGACACTATTTATATAAATCTCTTTATTTATTCAAGCGATGCCAATTAGCAGCGGCAGAGCTAATCCTTCAAAGTAGATGCTTTGAATACAAAATATGATACCAAACTAATATGATGACCATAAATCTCAACACTTGAACATATACTTAAGCTGATTATTGGTAAGACTCATTATATACTACCTCTATTTTCAAAATTCATTAAAGAGCTGAAGTTATTAAATTTGTAAATTCCAATCAGTTTATTCAAAGACTAAATATTGAAGTTAAATATAATCAGAATTCGTAAAATGAATGCATGATTTTTGTTTTTGATATATGATGGGATGATTTACTATTACTTTCTATCGTTTTAGTTTTCTATTAATGGTTAATATAGATTTAGTGAGAGTCTTAATTATTAAATTTGCTAGGAAGACTGATAAGATCTAACAACAATGAAAGCTTAATAATAACTTGAACTCAGCCCTAATTTATATATGACAAAGAATATTATAGTAAGTTTTTTACTAATAGGCTGGTTATTTTGAACAGACCTTCTTTACTGATGGCTGGAGCTTCAGGAAGCGGTGGAGGCTCAGCTAGTAGCACAACTGATTTCATGCGAATGCATAGACAGCTAAATTCGATTCATGAAAACGACAGGGAAAACGCACGTAGCGTGCTTAAAAACCTCTACAAAGATAAATAAGTGCTAAAAAGGAATCCTTATTTCTGCAAGGTAGAAAAGCAAGAAAAAATGCTCAATTTTTTTAGAGTAAATTATTACTACTCTTTTTATTTTAATCTGCCATCGAAGGTGCTTTATTCTATGGCGTAAGTGAGTGAGAGAGATATTGGGTTTGTAAAAGACTTGAATGATGATGATATTTACGCGCACTCATAACTAAAAAAGATGGCTTCGACCCACCGAAGGGTTTCAACTATATCTGTTTAATCGCAGCCCTAAATCATAATCAGAGATGGTGTAAGCAACTCCAAATTCTAAGAAACTGAGAGAAATAATGACTTAAATGAGACGCAGAAACGCATTCTAAAAATCAGAGAACAGCTCAGGCTCATCAGAAGCAAGAATCAGTATTTTATATATTTCTATATTAGTAAAGCAATAAGAAAAATACTAGTCCAGTTGAATAGGCCAGGTCATATTTTTTCTTATTTTATATCAAATTCATTTTTAAAGATCCGAAACCTCCCCAATTTCATTTGATCAGGAGACAATTTATAATTAAACGAGCAAGTTCAACAAAGAAAATAATGACTGCTCGCAAAAGAAAATATAATCTACCAGTATTCTTAACTCAGACATTTAGAGCATTTATCCGAAATTATTAAGAAATTTATATTTGCTCAAAAAACTTTTAGAAACCTTATGAAACTGTATTTGTAGGGAGGAATGACTAAAATAGCAAGTGTAATTTTCCTTCACAAGCATTCTTGCAAACGCAGGACCAATTAAAAGATTGCGGCATTTTGTAATTTAATTTTCCAGCCCTAAGAGGAGCAAACAAAAGGATGACATTTTTAAGAAATAATATAGCATCAAAGAAGACAGCTAATATGATTCCTTTAAAACTGATGAATCAAGTTCATTGAGAGCAAATTTTAAGTCTTTAAATAAAATTTAAATAGCTTTTAATCCCTAAAAGAATGAATAGGGCATGGATGATGAGGCCTTGCGAAAAATTCAACTTAAATTTTTGAGACATAATTCACTTCTCACAACCTAGAATATCACTCTAGGTAACGATAAAAAAGAAAACAAACGTCTTGCATTCTTAATAGATAACAGAAATCAGAATGCTTTAAACAGTATTTATAATAAGTATGCTGGGAAGCTGAGGAAAATTTCATATTTTATATGGAAAGATGAAAGCCAAGAATTTGCGAAAACTCGTGGGCTAAGAGACAGAAGACATTAAAGTTAGCTGGTGTGTATTTTTATATATATATTTCTAGCCCACTATATCAAACTTGTCGAAAGAGGTACAGCTTGAAAAGATATCCAACTTAAAGCGGATTCTGAAGAATACATTTACTAATAAACATCTCAATTTTTAAAGAATAAGGTGGATGAGTACACCATCCTATCTAAATTAGGGGTGCCTCATGATTACAATCATGATACAATCTATCCAGAGGTAGACAAAAAAGGTTGGCACTCCGAGAAACCTAATGGAGTAGTGTAAGTTTATGAGGAAAAGCTTCAAAGATTGGGGACTCTTTTGCCTAAAAAGAAATAAGACCCCAGGATTGTAATTAAAAGGAATCCTTCGAAAGCAGAAAATAAGAGTCTAGATAAAACTAAACTCGTGGACAAGGATATTTATATTGCCACTTAAGATTCATATTGCTTAGGTATGTTTTCTTTTCTAAGAAATGAAACCTGTGATCAGAAATTTTTAGAGAAAATTTAGAGTAAAGCAAAATGAGCTTCTCCCCTTTAACACTCACATCTTTCAATAAATTGAAGATTAGAAACTTGTCGATGAGTAGTTAGAGAAGAGATTAAGAGAATTTGGAATTAAAGATGAAAAAGAGGAAACTTAAAATTAGAGATCACACTCTATGCTTTAAACGAAGGCTGATTTCAATAAAACTTAGAGTGCTTTTGACTCTTCAAATCCTTACAATTCAAGTGCTAAAAAGCATTATAGGAAAGCCTCGCAGCCCCTATATTAGGAGAAGAGTGACTTTTTATCGAAGAGGATTTTTTCTAAGCAAGGAGAGAGAAAGCCAGATGCTAAAGTATTTATGAAAAAAAATGCGGAAAGTGACCAGATTTATGGCCGGACGATTGAGTTCAAGACTCTTGAAAAATAAAGAGAGGAGAGAGATTTAGTTAATAGTTTTAGAAGTTTTCTCTCCGACTAGGAAAACCTACTCAATGATTTTTAGATTTAATTTTCATGATTTTTTATTGATGTAAAGAACTAACTTGATGATATAAAGCAAGATAAGCTTTACGCATAAGCTGACAAGGCTCATAGAAATTTGTAAAGTGTTTTTAGCACCATCGAATTGCGAACTCCCTAAAACCTTGAGACAGCATTTGAGATTTAAGAGTTACAATCAATCTCATCAATATGTTTTAAATAAATTTTAACTGAGTCTAGATTTGAAAACAATGCATCAATCACAAAATTGAACTAAATTCAAGGGAATGAGGCAGACTCATAAAATCAAAAGTTTTTCCTGACAGAATAAATGCATGACAAGGATTTTAAAGCTTAAGTGAAAAGAAAGATGCATGATAATAACTAAGAAGATGAGCTACAGGCAGCTTATCTTGAAAAGTATAACTCTATCTTTGTTGAGAAGGCGCTAGTGTGGTAGGAGAATGAAGTTAGAAAAATTGACTGCCACTATCAAAGACTCAACTATGATGCCATTAAGGATCACAGACATAAAATCAGAAACAAAGTAGCAACTTGATAGCAGCAACAACTTTAGGTCCAATCAGTATGAAAATAAGAAAACATTTTAGGTTATGAAATTTAATTTTATTATTCACTTTAGTCATTCTACCGATGCTATTTATACGTTTAGTTAAATTTCTTAGTAGAATAAACACATTTAAATAAATGGGAAAATCCTAATCTAGGGAGCAATCCAATTCTTAGCCTCACTAATTGCCAGACTCAAATCTAAATATGTATGGGCATCAAGAGCCAGTTGATGATGATCTCGATTCAGATACAAACAAATCTGACAGAGATTTTGACTCTTCAAGATAGAAAAAAGCCAATCAAGATTAATTCCACTCCTATCAAACTCCACCGGCGGAGAATAACGATCCAGAAAGTAAAGATTAGAAAACTTAAAAACCCAAAAAGCTCTGCATATAGATAATTATAAATTAGCATCGTATGTAAACAGAGCTATGTATTAGGAAAAGAAAGCTCTCATTACTGCTCTGATTAAATTTACAACGAACTTAAGAGGATTCTTCCTTAAGAAATTCTACTTGAGGAGCTATAAAAACTAAAGTAGAGGCTTGATCAAAGAAAGCAAGTCGTGTATAATCTATTCTGGGACACAAAGCATTGTCTGGAATACAATTTAAAATCAAACGAAGTCAATTATAGAGAGATTTTGATAGAGAGTAATATTCCAAGGTTTTCAAGATAGGTAGTTTGTCCAAATTCAAACTCTTATTAAATTTTAAAAACTTTAAGCAAGTCTTGAAGGCTAATTCAACTATGGATTCGACAAGAGTCTTTTGCACTGGAGGTTACATAATGGAAGGAGTCTAACTTTAAAAAGGGTAGAATATTCCTAAAATAAAAGAATTCACTCTATCAATAAAGAACTGGAACTTAGCATATATGTAATTTATCTACTTAGAATTCATAAAGGATTCTTCGTGTTTCATTAGACCAAAATCCAGTATGTTTTATCCTAGACACTCGCATATGATAGTAAACTTGGAGAGTCTTGGAAGATTCTATGCGCTAGGAGGTTGGACATCATCAGAACTCTTAGACACAAAGAGCAATCTAGATGCTAGCTTAGAAAATGGCTACTAAAGCAGCGATTTCTCTCGTCCAAGCAACTTAGGACATGGCAGAAAGTTAAGTATGCATGAATTAGATGTCAGAGTGAGAAAGACCTCGGCTTTTGACGGCCCTCATAAGTAGACTTTAATTCAAGCAGATCAATTAAAGTAAGGCCTGATGAATTCAACAGTTGAGGAAAACATTATAACGAAGAAGTGTGAGTACTATGATCTGAAAGAAGATAAGTGGGTGGAAGTTGAAGAGATGACTTCTCAAAGAAAGGGTGGTACTGCTTGCTCAGTTGATGACTAGTTTATTTATGTATTCGCACAGATCTAAGAATCCATAAACTTTAACAGATAGTCAAAGGCTAATTCGTTGTCAAACATTGAGAAATATAGCATAAGCGAAAATAAATGGGAGACAATTTAGGTACAATAAAAGTATTCTTTGAGCTTTGAAGGTGCTTGCAGCTTTCAAGTAAATAGCTCTAAAATCCTAATATTTGGAGGCCAGAACTTAGTAAACTAAAATGAAAAGTCTAATTAGATTTACTAGTTCGATTTGCACACAAACAAGTTCTCAGATTCTCCAAACAGATTGCCTTAAAAGATTGAAATCCATCACACACCTCAATATTTATTATTTTCTTTCATTATAAGTTAACGGACTTAACTACATTTTCGGATTTTCAGATCAAGGAATAAGCCTGATTTCATACTCTATCATGAAAAATTAATGGTCATTAGTTTGCGACTTAAGTGTTTGATATTATATTCTGCTTTTAAGAAATATTAAAATGTTAATCTACTAAAATAATCAGCTCTAAGGAGGATTTCCGATCTAAGATAGGATTCTGCAATTTATTATAAATCTAAATAAACATATTTAAGCAAATATAGTTAAACTTAGGTCTCTCATTAGGTTCTGGTTGCCAGCATAATCTGATGAGTTTAGCCATTTCATCATCGCAACCAACTGTATTGTTGTCATCCTCAAAGGGCATTATTTGAGGCCTGGATTATTCATTGACGACATAGTTTTGGCAAAGTTTCAAGTCATTGTCAAATGGGATGAGCTCATGCCAAAGTTCCCACAAAAGCATTCCATAGCTGTAGGTATCCATCTCTGGAGTAGGGTCATCCATTTTCTTCAGATTAGACAAAACCTCAGGAGCTGACCATACTGAAGCACTCTTATAGTTGTAGAAGGTGTTTGCATACTTTTGAATTGGTAAGAGTTCAAGATCACCAATCAATACTTTCAATGAATCCCTTTGAAACTCAAGAAAGATATTATGAGAACTCAAGTGCCCATGACAAATTGGGGGACTAAATTGCTGGAAAGTGTAGAAGATTCTCGCTAGCTCGAAGCATATTTGATACTTGGCTTTATAATCTAACTATTTCTTTAGCTCTTCTCTTTGACTCGAGTATAGCAGCTCATAAAGAGAAAGAGTTTCTTTGTAGAAAATGTTAATCTAGGATTCCTTAATGAAAAAGCCTAGAGGGTAAAGAGTATATTTCCTCATCTTTATTTGCCTGAGTCGAGCCAATTCACCAAAGTAATCCTCAACGATATAAGTAGTCAGTCTATCAAAGTTAATTACCCTGCAAATAACTGGCTATTATCTAAGAGTTGCTTTGTAAAGCACTCCTAACTTAGTTTTCTTATCTTTCTCTGCAGAGTACCAAGGTCTTTAGAACTTCTCGAGCAATTGGAAATTCTTCACACTATAACTTAAAAGCTATCAAAATATAAGGGAAGCTATTATAATCATGAGTTTCTCCTCGATCGAGGAAGTTTCATTTTTCCTGAAAGAAATATTCCTTATACTTATGTTCTACTAAATCGTTCTATCGGGCAGTAGAGAGAAGTCATAAAACTTCCCAAGCATCCTATCTGATGAAGCGTTGCTATCCTTTCTAAAGTCTGTCCCGCTACCATTTAAATCGGAGAACTTACTATCTAGCTCGTTACAATTTAATTCAAAATTGCATTTAAATGCTCATACTTATAATCCTTACGTTATCAATTTTTAAGCTATTATTCTTGTCGAAGGCTTTGTTGTTTGTTCCACTGAGTAGAAGTTCAGAAACTTAACGATCAAACTACATCTGAACACTGCCCTTAATGTTCTAGGATTCTATATCGAGGAGTCCTCCTGAATTATTTTGCACTCTTCTTTGTGTCTTTGGAGTTGGGCTTGTATTTTAGTTAATTAAAACTTTTTTTCATAATAAATATACAGAGCTTAAGTTAGGATTGTTACCTGCACCAACTGTTATTAGTGCTTAATTAACAGTGTCTCTATTATTTTCTTCCTCATCAGATTCTTCGTCCATTGAGTTTTCTGCTCTCCTACTCTGTTTCTTGAACAGTTCAATGAATTTGAGTTCCAGTATGGAGAAGTAGGGAATCACATCGCTCATTATAGTGAGCAAGACGAGCAAGATGGAATAAAGTACTGCATTTTTCGAAATCAAGCCATTTATGTCAGCTGCAAAGAAAGCTATCTTCAGTGAAAAGGCAACTGTCCAAATTACAAACACCAAGCTCACGTACTTCAGATTTATTCTGTGCTGGACAGATTTGTAAGGGCTGCCCGATACTTTTATGTAGTTTATGAAAATACCTATCAAGAACCATATGATAAGGCATGACCAAGTCAGCAAGTAGATTCAAAATTACTTAAGTAAAGAGAGTGTGTGATATAAATAAGATAATTTGAAAGTCTTCAACATAGTATCCTTTATAGATGGAAATAGCTATGAAAGTCAAATTCAGAATAACAAATATTGTTATAAACAGCAGACTTAGCCCAAAGAGCACTTTATTGATTATTGTTATTTCTAAAAGATAGATAACTTAGTAATGAATTAATGATTACAGTTTCTATTTTAGTAACTTGAGGCGTTTGCAACTTTAGATTTCTAGAGCATGCCGTAAAGGAGCACAAATAGCATGTAATAATTAATCATCATGAGTATACTTGGCAAAAGAGAGAGCATTTATCTATAAGTGAGTTATAATCATTTACAAATCAAACTTACGTTGCATTTGTCTCAACACTGATTCCGAGTAAAACCCAAAATAGAATTGCGCTATCTGCTATTGACACAGTCACAATCGTGTAGAACACTCTTATGATGTTTATTTCATTTCGGAATCTCCAAGACCTAAGGAGCTCAAGATTAGTTGTAATGAATTTAGGGTTTACCTCGCGAATGAAAATAGAAATAAGCAAGTGTAAATAAGTCCCAGAATTGCAGCAACTATCTTTTGATTTTATCATAAATTAAATGTCATTCTTTATTTGATAGTTCTCGTCTTGATCATCCTCCTCTCCCATTATTATAATAAATATCTTAAATTATTAGTCTAGTCTCTTCCTTTTTTCACCTAACTCTTCATTACTTTATGAATCACCAATTTGTAATAAAATTTAAAATAAAATTCTTATTAACTTTCAGAAGGAGAATTTGTTTTGAAAGGTAACTTAGATTCAGCTTTTAAGGTTAGAAAGCTATTTCATTTGATCCTTCAATTTATTAATATTTTATATCTTATACATCGCTCTCTAAGCCTTTTAAATTGGGGAGCTTAGACCAGCATCTATTAAATTCAAGCCTTGTGATTCTTGATTGTTTTCAGCATTTTGCTAACTCTGAGCTATTCTTGCAAGATTGTTTCTCTTGGCAGCTTCTAATAATTTCTTGACCTCCTCGCTTACTTGCTGATTATTTTAACTCTAAAAATAACTGGAACTGCTGCCTGCTCCTATCGCTTAAGGTGTCGATGGAGGTAATGGATTCATATTTTAAGTAAAATTTGAAGAGGCCTCGCTCTAGAAATGCTATTAAGGCTGCAGATAAGATCTATTTCCCTAAGCTGCAGAAGCAGTAGCGTGATATCTCAAATCCATATTCTAACTTTAAATCAATCTGTCTGGAGAGCTTGAGTGCTATGGAGTCATAACAGGGAATTAATTTTGACTCTGCAATAAATTATTTCCATTTTGGAGTCTGCCTTAACTTATCTGCCTCCTGTTTTTCCTTTGCTTCCCTTAAGTTTAGGGTATAGCCTTTTCGTTTAATTAAAGTATAGATATTTGAATATGAAGTTAGTGGCTTTCGAAATGAAATCAAAGTAGCTGCTGAGATTCGGCTGAACGTATTGTTTGTTTCTCTATTTCTTTTAAAAGTCTTTTAAGACCTATTTGTGTAACTATTAACTGGGACTATTGGTATCTTTTGTGGGGTCTTAAGAATATGATTTAGTCCGCATAAACTTCCTACTCAGGGTCTTTTGCTTCCTATCGTATGGAATATTGTTGGCTGCGTTCATTTATCCCAAACTTATAACCACCTATTTAATAGAATATAACTGTTGATAACATCATAGGTTCTCTCTTCGAATTAAACAGAGGAAGGTTTATTCTAGTGAGGGGGAGAGTTGTCTAGCTCGTTCTATGCATTTTTATTTATTTAAAGGATGGTCTTTTGCTTAGCTTTGAGCTTTCGTTTAAAGCGATCTGCATCAATTTCCCCTTTACTATTCTTAGATAAAGAAGAATTGAAAATAATTCAAGAAGCCATAACCAGCGTAGCTCTGAGTCATATTCAGGATTATTTACTTCGACTTTTTAGAAGTCTGGTGACTAGTTCCACCTCTGCTCTTCTACATAATAATAATAAATATAACTTCCTCTAGTTGCCAAATCTAGCTTTAACATTAGCCACAGGCTGTGGACTTGCTCTCCTCAGATCATCCTCGTCATCATCTTCTTTCAAATTATAATTCTCTTCATCATCGTTATCACCTTAATAATCACCTAATCTTTACCTAGATTCTCTGAGTCTCTACTCTTTGATCCATACAAGCAATAATATACTTTAATACTTTCTTGATCTCAGAATCTTCTACTATTATATTTGTTTGCGTGTTATTAAACTGCTGGAGGGGGAAGTTTGTTCTATTTTGGTAAGTACTTTATTGAAAACTATTACTCAGCCTGGGGTCTTGGATGTTGTGAGGGATCCGCATTTGTCGCGTTCCAGTAAGAGGAGAGCCATTGTATGATCTAACATCAATGATAAACTATAATGTAAAAAATGATCTAGATACGGAAGAGCGAGAGTCCTTAATCCTTCTCTTAAAAAAGTTGGCTCGAAAATTAATATCCCCTAAAGGTGAAACTGGAACAGCTGATTATCAACTAAAGTCGACATATCTCTAAGAAAAAGCCTCGATATCTTAGAAGCTATTTACGAATTTATAAATTGAGATAAAAAGGGTTTTAAATTATCGAAACCTAAGTCCGATTTTATGAACTCCTCTAAACCTTTTACAGATTTGTCAACATTCCTTCCCCTTGTTAAACTCTGCCTAGATAGATTGATTATAGATCTGCTATTTGGTTTTCTACCAAGTAGTTTTTTGCCGTTTGGATCTCTAATTACGTTATCTCCAACATAGTAGAGTTCATCACAATTTATCGGGTCTAAGGCATTCACACCAGTATAATTTGTAAGGACAGCGTTACAAGGACTCCGAGTCAAATGCTTGAAAGCTTAATCATCTTCGTATGTTCCTGGCCCTAAAAATATACTTGTCTTTTTCACTTTAAAAATAAACAGCTACAATTGTTTCAGAAGCTATTTATACATAGCAAACCTATCTCCAGCCCCGAAAGCAAAAGAAGTTTATTTTGGCGAGCTTATCATCTCTATAGGAGATCCAAAGGATCATTAAAATAACTTAAGTAAATTTATCCTCTGCTTTGTAGTGCTCTTTTTCTTTCCTTTTCTTGAATTAGGTATTAGGCATTAAGAAGCTTTTCTCCCTTACGATCGAGGATAATATTCTCGGTATACTCAGTCCTTGTCTTAGGAGATTTGAATTACAAATTAGTGGGCCTCATTTGACTTAAATATGCTGTAAATTGCTTCCCTGTTTGTTACAATTATTATTCTGCCTCTATTTTAAGTAAGTTAATTATTTTTGTGTTCCCTCATACCAATGACTATGCTTTCTAGAAGCGACAATCAAATTGGGTATGCCCAAGATTAATCTCAAGTACTTAGGTGCGAAGGCTCAGACAATCTAGTCGCTGAAAAATATAGCAAGAGCAGATGCTGTAACTGCTTTACCTCAAATTCAATTTTTTTCGAAGGAGATTTAAATCAGAGAATGTGATAAAACGATTCTGAAAATAAACACTCTGTAGTTCATTAAAGAGTGATGCTACTATAAGTTTACAAATATTAAGGATTCCACAGTAGTAGAATCAGCTCTAAATCGGAATTTTAGAATATTACTTTTTTAATAAGCATATTAAGATTAATTTAGAGATGGATACAACTGATTCTTAAAATATAAACAACAACAATACTCGAACTCATTATCACAATCATCATCAAAAGAAATCACTTAACTTGAGCTATGCATCAAACTTTGCGTAACAACTCGACCAAAGCAAAATTAATATGAAAAGTTTAGTTGATGAACCTGAGATGGGGAATCTCGCAAACATTGTTGAAGTTCCTAGTTAGAGTGCATTTTCTCGGAACAGGAATTCACAAGTTGCTTACCAAACTTATTACCAGGGCCAACCCTCTAACCAAAAATCCAAGCAAGCTCTAAATCATAATGTAAGTCTCAGAAGAAAAGAAAATTTGCTCAATCATCGATACTTAAGGTTCTCTTCTGACCCGAGAGATAATTCTATGGTGTACTTAGAGAAGAAGATGAGACAAAACTAGTATGTGCATCACAATTATAAACCAGAGGTCTCATCAGAGCACAATCTAAAACTCGTCTCCTACCTTAATCATAAGCAACACCGTTATGAAAATAATGAGTGCTCTTAGATGCTAAGGTCTCTAGATCCTAAGAGTAGCCATTTGCAGAATTAGGATTCTGCCAAAAAGCTGAAGTTCAACTTCATACAATGCGAAATATAATTAATTTAACTTCGATTCTATTAAGGAAAAGCACTTTAAAAAGGAGAAGGAAAGATTTAAAACCAAGAACTTAGTGAACACTTTTGAGATGAACATGACTTAAGATACATACCTCCATCGCAACTAAAGCAGAGTGCTGAAGCAAAGTATCAGTCCTAATTCTAAAAGAATCGACACCTCTCCAAGTAAGGTTGTGCTTGAATAAAATTAGCAAAACACCGCTTCTTAATCTATCCTGTTGTTGAAAATCTAAAATACAGATTAGATTAGAGATTCAAAGAAGAACTCAAAGAATCAAACAATGAGTCAGCTAGAATTAAACCCATAGACTTAGGAAATAAGACCCGCTTCTATAGTAACTCTTCCCTAACTGAGCCCAAAGAAAGAACCTCAGTCGCCTTAAAACACGTAATTAGTGAAAGGTAGACTGATTTAAGAGAGCCAAAACGAGAAAATATAAATGATTAACAACGTCTAAACATTATCAATAATTTTCTTTAAGCTTAACATTTTAAACTTGTATTGAGAATTTCATTAGGATCAAATACATAAACAAAATAAGTAAGTAACTTCTACTCTTCTAAGATCTTATATATCGAATCTATAGAGTCTTTACATTTTAACTTTAGAGATAAAGGAAGATGAAGCTGAGAGAATGAGGTAAAATTTCTCAAGCTATGTGACCGAGGATCCAATGATGGAAATTAAAAAGCGCATCGATGATATAAAATACGGGAGAGATAAGGATGAGTATATAAGCCCAGACAAGAAAAAGGCAAAAGGACTTTACAAGATAAAGAACATAGAGGAATTGATTAGAGGAGAGCCGGTTGAGACGATTAAACCAAGTGAAATGAAGCTATATCTTCCTCCTGTAAGGTCCTCTTTAAATTAGAGTGTTGTTGAAAATTAGACTAACGGTGAAAACCAAATAGTCAAGAATAGTGAAATTCAAGGCTCTAAGTTTGAAATTAGATTTTACTTAAATAACATACCTTCATTTTAAGAAGTTAAAAGAGGTACTTTCAAAGCTGCAATCTAGGTCACGTATGCAATCTTTAAAACGGGTTATGGATAGAAGCATTGAGAATTATCAGACTGTAGAAAACTTCGACAATACTCAAGAATATAGGATTTCTAATTCACCTTCACCTACTTTCAAATTGAGAAATGAGTAAATTCAAGACTTTTCTCTCGCGACTGAAAACTCAAAGCAATTTTCAATTCATAAGAAAGGAAGAATCCAGTTCAGGAATTTCAACAACAGCAATATGGATACTACTTCAAAATCAGTGAATGGGGGCTTGCCACTTAAGTATGATCAATCCTCTAGCATGCTACCAGAGGCTCACTAGCTCTACATAAATGAGAGCATCTTATCTATCCAGAGTTAATAGGATGAACTAGATGAGATAGATAAGAGTATTTAGAATAGGTTGAAAAACGCTGGCTTGAATGAAAACTTCGAGTCCTATTTTAGCAAGGAAGGAAAGCAGACATCTTCTCTATAGATTTATTAAAAGCTTATGTAAGCCAAACGAAAGAAGGTTGCTTCACTTCAGAAATCAGTTGACATATCAGCTGCTTAACATTCTAGCTTTAATACAATCGCTCATGCAACTCAGCCTGCTCTTTTCAAAAATCAAAGCAAGTTTAGTCCAATAAAGAGAGGCGACCATTTGAATGCTAATTACCTAATCGATCTAGCTGCTTCTAAGGCAACTCTTCTGTCAAACTAAGATGACAGCCAGGCAAACTTATCAAGTTCTAAGCATCTTAGTCCTCATAAAAAGTCTAAAACCAATCTCGGAATTATGAGCAGATAACGACTCAATTCATCGCTGCTATCTGTTGTGAGCAAACAGCGATCTTAGAACTAGTTTATAAATAGACGCAACCTGCAATCTATTCTGTAGTAGTGTGATGAAAAAATAAATAGTAAGCAAGACACAGGAAATTTGGAATAGATTACAGTTAATTAAAAGCAAATTCTTGAAGCTCTTTCAAAGTTCAATGACGTTTAATCAGTGACAATTTATTTAGTTGATTAATTATTTACTAAGAATATGACAAAGTCTGGACTATCTTTCTAGGATATTTTAGACGATATGAAATATAATGAAAACAACATAAAGGAACTTGCAAAAGAGAGTCTTGAAGAGTATAATGAAGCATTCTAGTGATAATAAATTGATCGCTGGAATGATTACTACTTTGTAATTTATAGAGGTATGTTTTGGTATTTAAATGAAAGTATATCACTATTGATATTTGTTATAATAAATATAAGGTTATAATTTGAATGGTTAATTTGCTGATAAGTGCTTAAAACTTCTTCTCTTAATCATAATTAAATAAAATTAATTATCACTGCCGCTATTCTCTAAGTTAAGTGCAGCAACTTGCGCGCTCTTTAGAGATTACCAGCAGTTCACTATACTACCATTAAAATATTTGCAACTAAGGTAAGCTCACATTTTCGAATTACGAGGCAGAGGGGAGAAGGAGTAGAGTGTGAATGAGCGATGATAAATGTGTTCCTCTCGAATGACGCAACATCAAACATATGATTCGAACTACATTCTCGTAAAGCCTGATTTTTCACACTCAACTCGCTACCAACTTCAACCCCTGCCTATTTGATACCAATCTCTTTCTATTGCAAAGAAAACCATTATATTATGGACAACGTATTAATCTCGTTTGTAGTTCATGCGAAACTCCATTGATTCAAGAGTGCAGCTTCATTGTCGACAAGAGTTAAGTTTCTCCGAAATCAAGACTTTGCTAAGTTTCTAGAAAAAAATGGAACTAACTCTACTCCCTATTTAATATACTTAATTGCAAATCTTTTCCAACCATTCATTCTTTTATTTCTTATTGAGAAAGAGTTTAAAAATATTTAAGGATGTAAATTTATTCACTTTTCTCGGATAGTTCAATCGGTAAATATTTGTAGATATATAAATTGGATAGTAAGATAGAAGGATATGTCTTTCTTGAAAACCTTCTTTTCTTAGAGTTGTTGTCTTTTCAGATAATTTGGAAATTTCCTAAAATCTGGATTGCTCTATGACTTCAATTTGGACCATTTACTAAACTATCGATGGATGTATACATTGAATAGATGGCTCCAAAGGTTCCAAATACGATTAAGAATATATTCCAAGCAACTAAATGAATTGGTAGTTTCTTAATTCCGAAGCACTAAATAAAGTACAGGGGAGGTAAAATAAACCCAAGGACGGAGGCGCCTAAACTACCAGTGATGTTTAAAAAGTCCACAAATCTTGGAACCACCACTGCAACAATAGTAAAAATAATTCTAATTGATTCTTTGCTAATTAAGGTTAAAGTAACTATCACAATCAGTAGGATTCTTTCAGTGTAGATTTTAATGTTTCTGATGAGGTTGCTGTCAGATTCTTACCTAAAGAATTAGACCTCTTCAATGATTTCAAACGCGCACAAAATTTGAACTGGGTAGGATGCAATAGCGTTGAAACTGAAAAGTATCAACACGAAAATACTGAGGCCGTTAATTTCTAGATTTTCCGTGACATATTCAGCACTCTTGCTTCTGAAAGTGAAGTATTCAATAAGAGTTTAAGTCATGTACCAGGTAATGATGGTAGCAACTGCTCCCATTAAAATTTTAGGATACTTCTTCTTATCCTTGGCTTCATGATTCAAGTTGAGTACGATTCCATTTCCTTCAAAGATGAACATAGCAATTCCAATATATCCAAAGAAACTGCTCACGTCGAAAACCTTAACGTCTTCGTGTACGTAGGTGTCATGGCTCAACTCATAGCCGCAAATGGAGATCATTAAGATGCCTCCCAAAAATGCGCATCCGATTCCAGCCATAGACACATAACTTCCTTAAAGAAACAAAATATTATAACTTAGATAGGTGTAGGTCTTAATAAGGCATATAGGGATAGTTGGAATCATAAGTAGCAGCTTATACATAGTCTTCTTGTCACAATACTCTCCATTGGATTAATCACAAACAATAGTATCGATATTCAGAGCTATGAAGTAGAGATAACCAATACAGCAAGAAAGCTGGGTGATAAAAAGTGAAAATATGACGAGAGCCTTCCCATAAACGCCATGAATCAACTGAGCCAAATCTGTATACTGAGTAATCTACTTAGTTTATCAAATCATAAAATTAACCTCTAAATATGCTTAAATTATCCTTAAGAGTTTCTTCTTTTGGAATACTCTCTGCCCACAACGAGAATTTGATTCATAGTATAAGCATTCATAGCTGCTATCATAGAGTAGAGTAGCAACCCTCCAAGCCATCCTGTTTCTTTAAAGACATTTGGCATAGTGAGGAAAACATTTCCTAAGAAGATCTTGACACTGTTGAAATAAGACTGATATGAGTTTGACTTGATGTCCTTCTCAAATTCCTCCTTTGCTTTCTTCTCCATTTCAAGCAGAATATCCACTGAAACAAGAGTCTCTTGTTCATTGCTGGTATGCTGTATTTTCTTTTCATTCTTCGAAAGAAAGGATGACGAAGAAATGGGGGAGAACTCGTTTATATTTTATGACATTTTAAAATTGTTAGTAATATCTAGTCTAATCGATAGATAGATTCTCAGTATGAACTAAATCCAATATTTTATCTCTTTTATAAACTCTATACTACAAATTTTTCAATTAAAATGATTAAGTAAGCAATCTTCGTCAAAGTAGTCTTTGAGTTCTTCAATCTTACCGATAATATTGATTTTATCTTTTGTCTTTCTAGCCAAAAAGGGCTTGATAATCCCATACGCTAATTTGTAAAGCCAGTTAGCTTGAAGTACATAGAGCATGGCTAATCTCTCAGCGTAGAAATCTTGCAACAACCCAACAAAGTTTCTCGTAAAGCTCATGAGTTGAGAGTCTCTGTTGTCGCTAGTCATTTCACTTCTATCATAAATAACTGCCAATTGCTTAGAGCCTCTCTCTTCAGTTCTTAGAGTAGCCTATTCTATCAAATATATTCCATAACGAATGAGCTCCTCAAGAGTTTACTCGTTAGGCCTATGGAATCGAGCTCTGATAATGATGCAATATCTATTCATCTTGTCTTGTTTGTGGAGGATTATGGTCTCACGGAGCAGCAGTTTTTTAATTGATTCTGGATCTATCTAGTCTGCTTTAAACTCCAGTCTCCAATCCTAAAACTTTATTAAATAATGGCTATAGTCTTACCACCCACTTCTTGAACATCTCTTGAGCTTTCTTAACATCATAGTCTCTGGCTATTAGGAATCTAACTTACTGGTCCTTTTTAAGGAACACTGCATGTGCCGCTTCATTCTCTACTTTTTCTCTTACATATTCCGAGCATAGTCGCTTCATTTCATGATAAGCCTAACTCCAATAAATTAATTCAAGGCAATTCAACAATCTATTTACCTTTTATTATTTCTCGTTGAGTGTGCTTAGGATTTGTTATTCCTCACTATCTTGGGCTGTTTGTTACGAATATGACTCCATTATTATTCAAAAATACTTTAATATCAGAATTAAGCAAACGGAAATTTAAATCCTTTGCCCTTGCATGAATTTAATTTCTTATCATACATACACTTTTTGTGTATAGATTCGGCTTTTTGAGATTGCTTGCTGCCTGAGCATGGAGGAAACAGCGATTGGTAATATGATCCTTATACAGAATATGGCCTAAAAAGGGAAGAAGATTGAATAATATCATCTTTAATACATCTAAACTGATTCCCAAAAAGATGGTTGTATTTCCACTCAAACTTATTTGAGCTATTATTTCTTAAGTATACTTTAAATTCAGATTTAAGCTCTATGTGACTCTATCAAAATTTTATTGATCGATTTAAAAACTTAATTATAAGTCATGAGTGGAGACAATGCAGGCTTCAGCCATAACTCTAACTTTGGAAATATTCCCCTTGAGGATCGACTTAAGTAACGCTCCGCTCGATAGCATGGATTTTAGCGCCCTTTTCATCCTCTTCAAGTAGGCTCATGGGTCTATTTCGCTCTCGAATCCCTCACCTTTTATATACTAAACATTATTTAACTTAGTCCTGCATAAATAGAAAGAATGAAAAAGTTTAGTCGCTCCTAGTGTGTACTACTTCAGCGTGGATTTTTACTTGATAGTTCAGCTAGTGTTCGGTGCGTTAATGCTTCTGGTGATTTTGCTGGCAGCTATTTCTACGCGCAAAGATCCAACTGATCCAATCATCCTCCAACAGCAAGCTTACCGTCGAAAAGGTATTTGCTTTGAGGGCGAGGATTACGAGTACAAGTGCTCAGTTTGCGAGGGTTTTGTAAATGACAATACTAAGCACTGTGGATAGTGCAATAGGTGCTGCGACGATTTCGATCACCACTGCAACTGGCTCAACAATTGTATCGGGAGAGCAAATTATAATACCTTTTTTGCGCTTATCTTCACATTCTGGCTTTATTTGGTTTTTTATTGCGGAGTTGCATCTTACGTCGTGTATCAAATTCAGAGAAGCAATAAAGATGAGGAGGGAAAGATTATTTCTAAGCACTCATTCGAGCAGGTAAGTCTTCAAAACATGGAAATATTTTGGAGAGATTTTCCAAGAATTTTTCATCCTCATAATTTGGATTTACCCTTACTAACTTAAGATTTTTCGTGTAGTTCTACAAAACTGATTTGAGTATGGTGACTTAAATCGTGATCTACTGCATGCTGTTTTTCAATTTGATATGCTTAATTTTGTCCACTCACTTGGTTAGTTTCCACGTGTACCTGCATCTGAAGGGCATCACTACATTCCAGCACATCATATACTCTAGAGAGAAAAGAGAGAAGGATATAGAGCTTAAGGTAAATATTCCATCGCTTATCTTTGTTTTAAAAATCTGGATGCAAGTTCCTTACATTAACATAGCTTCTAGAGAGGAGAAATCGATATTGAGGAGTACAAGGATTGGATGCTATCTTCATCGCCCAAGAAGATCAAGAAAAAGTCTAGAGTCATACTCAGAGTAAAAAAGGTAGTGGGAGATGAAACGCCTGAGAACGAAATCAGTTCAGTAGATATGAGAAAGCATAAATGTGAAGCAGGATGCGATCATAGTGATGAGCGCAGACTAAGTCTAACTCTCCACAAGTACCAGAAAGAAGATCACATCGGTGGGCGTAAGTTCTTCTTTGCATCCTTTTCAAATCTAAAATGATGTATAGTTTAAGATTCCGACAAGAATAAGGATACTATCGCAAAGATAAATGATGATGATTTGATTGAGAGTGCTAGAAGTACATTTAACAACATTGAAAATCACAAGGGTCACCACTTAGGTTCTCACAATCCAATTCTACAGTATGAGCAGAGTGATGATATAGGACTCAAACTTAATGGAATTTTAGAGCCTAAAGTCGGCATTCAGCATCTCTAAACTGGACTAGATAACACTAAAGCTGACAATCAAATCGGGATCAAATTAGTATAAATGAGGAATATCTCTTTGCGCTTTAAATATAGTAATTAATTAAGCTATAAATTTGCACTAAAATGAAGGCAATCTAGATATCTAAATAGCCGAGACTTGCATCTGCGAAGCTGTCTCTAGCCAACTTGCTAGTTTTCGTTGCTTTGGGAATATCAAGTGCCTCAGCCAAAGGAAGTATTGTTGGTTGCTCGGCTGAGATTGACGCAAACATTTGGAACTTAAATTCTCTCCGCAGAAGCCCGTAAGTTTATCAGCTTTATAAGAAGTCATTTTGGCAGAATTTTATTTTGTAATAGCAAATTATCTTGCAAATTATATTGCTAAATAGCAGTGATGTTATATTCTATATCTTCGACCATCTGAGATCCTAACACTAGATTCTTTATAATTTGAAATTATGATTAAAAGTATTTTATATTCTTGCTTATTATGCAAATGATTCTAACCTTTTTTAAGTGATCAAGGAGACTATCAGATTGCTTACCAGGCAGGAGATGGCACAAGTACCACACTCAACTTCAACTTGTGCTCCAACACTAACAAGAAATGTTAAAATGGAATTAATCTGCCAATTTTAAATGCACTCTTCCAAATGGTGACTTTAATGATGACTTTGGAAACATGCAATTTGCGGATGGAAAGTGTCATCGCCTTTCAGAGGATGATATGGACGAGGGAAAGGCAAAGCTTATTGACGATGATAAGCCAGAGGTTGGTCTCAGACTAGTTTAAAATTAATTTGTTATACTTAATAGGTACAAATAAATAAGCTAGTCTTCGAGAGCGAAGAGCAGTGCACTAAAGATCAGAAATATGGCTTCACTATTGATATAAGATGTGACGAGGAGGCTGCAAACCCCATTCCTAGAATAAAGTCTGATAGCGTAGCTAAGAACAACTGTCAACCTCTAGTGTATCTTGATTCCAAGGCTGGTAAGCTTTCAAATAGAGTCTCAAAGAAAACTATAGGTTGCATTAGCAGATCTTTCAATAAGATGTGGAAGTTCTTCGAAGACTTAGTGGACGAATTTGGTGTTGTGCTCATCATACTGGGATTGTTCCTGACTTTCTTAGGCTCTCAGTACAATCAAGTAACTCTGTTCATAACTGGCTTTGTTTCTGGCTCACTAGGTGTCCTGGTAATACTTTTCTCCATTTTTTATACTGATTCTAGTTCATGATGTACATCGTTATCCTGCCTGAGTTCACACCCAATTGGGGTCATGTTTTCTCCTTTTTCTTAGCTGGTCTTGGAGGTATCTTTGTTGGCTTCATCGCAGCTATGTGGGTGAAGTTAGGAGTGTTCGTGCTAGGTGGGTGGCTAGGTGGCACCGTCGGCATGATGGTCTACAACGCAGTTTTTGCTTCTCTGTTAGCAGATGCGGGCCCCAAGGCTCAATACGGTTTCTGGTTCATTATCCTCTTATTCGTAGTACTGGGTGCACTCCTACTTACTTAAAATAAGGAATATATTTGCATGTATGAATGACGTTATAAATTACCTATTTATTCGCACATGCTTTAGCCTTAGGTTCAAGTGCAGTTGGCGCCTACTGTCTTGTGAGAGGAGTCGGCATTTTTGCCGGAGGCTTCCCTAATGAGTATCTAGTCTACTAGGAAATCTCAAATGGTTCATACGCTGTATCCAATTTATCTTAAAGTTAGGTTGAATTAAGCTGAGATGCCAGACGAATTCTACATCTACCTCGCATGCTACATAGTGATTGCTTTGATTGGTCTCATTGTTCAAGAGAGAGCATACCTCAAGACTAAGTACGAGGAGAGAAAGTAGAAGAAGAAGGATAAGAAGGGCAAAAAGAGCAAGAAGGGAGGTGATGGCCCCAGCGAAGATCACGAAGAAGTGAAGGAGGAAGAAGATGAGGAAGGATAACCACTCATCAAGAAGAAGAACAAAAATAAGCACTGAATACAGTGATTCCAGGTAGTAAGATGAAATCTGGAGGCTCTCCAGAATTAACTCTATTCTAAAGGCTTGGCAAAGATGGAGATACTGATCTTGAGATCATGCAACTCATTCTTGGCTTGCCCACTTTGACTCATACTTTCTCATGAAGTTACTTTACTTTAATTACTTTAAAAGCTTTTTAAGTTTATTATATCTTCTTGCTATAGTCTTAATAGCCAGAGTACTCTACATTTATTTTAATTTATAGTTATTAAATTTTGAATAGTTTGAGCATCATAATACTTTAAATTGATTTGAAATGTTCAAACATGCCTTCCATGCAGGACCTGCAGTAGAGGTACTCTCGCCTTAAGGCAAAAATCCATTAGAAAAGTTTAAGACTACAGGCACGATCTCAAAGACTTTTGACACTTTAATGAAAGGGTATATATTCACAGTAGATGGTCAATCAAAGATTCAATTACCGAAGGATGAGAAGGAGATGCTCGGACTTATCCAGCCTTTCATCGTTTTCTAAATCTTCATCCCTCTTGGCAAGAATCTACACATAGAGGTGGGAATCACTGATTCCACCAAGGTAAGATACATTTCTCCCTCTGTCTTAGGCTTTTATAGACTAGAAGAAGATTGATTTTCCACTCTGGAGCTAAGGAGATAGTATCAAATCCTCTCCATGCAAGACTGCCGATCACTTGCTTCAGACGCAATCAATGGATGAATTTGTCTCTTGATATTGCAACTTTCACTAAGCACTGCTTCAAGTCAGTCTAGTTTAGATCTGTCGACTATCTTGAAATCACAGCCAGTTGCAAGTTAAGGAGGATTTTCACAATGCGCAATCCGCTCTACGATGATCAGTAAGAAGAGGATGTTGAACTGGGTTAGCTTGTGAATCAAATGATGATGGAGGAATTGAGAGACAACCTGCCTTTTGAGTATATTCCCAGCAACTGGGGTTTCCCATAGGGATTCACCCATTTTAACCAGCTCATATTCCCTCACCGAATAAGGACGGCTAGCTCAGTCACTAGCAGCCAAGTTCTAGATGAAAATATCAACCAGACTAATAGCAATCAGAATAATACTCCTTCTCTGGCAAGCAAAATAGGCTTTCGTAATTAACAAGTCATATAAAAGGCCTCTAGAAAGTAAGAGAGTTAAAATGAAGGAAGAGATAATAAAGATCCTGCTTAGAGGAAAGTTGGGTTGAGATAGCCTGCACAAAAATCTTCAGCGGCTGGAAGAGGGGAATAAGAGAACAGTTTGCAAGTTGGAGGAAAGGGAATCGTGAGAAGAAACTCTAATTTATCCTCCTCAACCAAAATGAGAGGAACTCAAGATACCTTAGCAAGCAGGCTTTTAAGTATATTTCATTTTTGGCATCTGAATTAAGATATTGTTGAAGAATAGAATGATGATGAGGACTAAGAGGAGTTGAAACAGACTTCAGATGAGTACTAGACTTATGGAGACGATGAGTATGTGGATAGGGTTGGATAAGAGGAAGATGATTATGATTAAGCACCTGCTAATTATAATTGGAGAAGAGCTGACCAATAAAAATCAAAGTCCCCTAAACTATTTCTTTAGTCGAATTTCCTCTTTTCAATATGAGCAATTATTTATAAGAAGAGTAACCAGAGAGGATTTGAAAGAGCAGGAACACTACCTCTATCTGTAAAATTAGTCTGATGAAGAGGAAAATCAGTAGTAAAAGACTCTTCCGAACAGTAACTTAACTTCCATCGGGGCAAAAAGAAACTCCAATAACAGCTCTTCTATAAAGAAACATTCATTTAAGTTGAAAGTATTTTAGCTTTATAAAGAAGACCAACTCATCAAATCCATGGGATGTTAGTGGAGGAAGATAAGCTCATGATAATAGAACTGCTTACAATACGATTGACAAAAGTGCTAAAATTCAAGGCTCTAATCTAGCAAAACCTTCAGGTCAGCATCCCCACACACAATAACAATTTAATTCAAAGGAAAAGCAGTAAGAGCGACTCCAAAATGCGAATTGTACATTTAGAATGTGATTTATTGAATTAAGCTAAAGCTAAACTTACAGGCAAATAAGTGAGGGCTGACTAGTCTCCTGCTCCAACTTAGAAGCTAGAAAGGGATAAATCCTCCAATAGAAAAGTGTCTTTTGTAGAAGGTAATCTAACTGCAGGTTAGACTAGCCAGGATCCTACCTCAAAACAGACAGCTAGTGATTTCCATAGTTTGAAACAGCAAATTGCAAACCAGTCTGCTTAGAAACAAAACATAGAAGACCTTAGAAGAAGAATGATAATGGAAAAGGATGAAGAAGAGGATTAGCTATAGAAGAGTAACGGAAAGAAGAAAGGCTTTGGAAAGAGTACTAGTCCTTATAATGCAGAGGATATTAGAAAGCTCAACCCTTACGACTATACTAAAGAAATCATGCAGGTCCTCAGTCAGTAATAAAGTGAGGCTCCTACACAGGCTCTATAGCAAAAGTAGGGAAATACTGTCAATAATTTTAAACCCAAAATTGGGAAGAATAAAAATCAGTAGCAAGTTGCAGCAAACAATAAGAAACCTTTATTGAAGTAGCAATCTAAAGAGAGCCAAGATGAGGAAGCCATGTTTAATCTTCTAGCTAAAGGAAGCAAATATAATAATTTCAATATAGGGTCTTGGGGACAGGCAGATAATCTCGAAGGTGGCTTCAAATCTAATAACGATGCAGCGAGAGATTTCAGAGCTTAAGAGGACAGAGATGCTATCGATGAGAATATAGAGGAAGCGTTTGAGCATAACCATGAAAATTTGATGAACTACTTCAACGGAAATAAGTTCGATTAGCAAGCTGCTAATTCACCTAAATACGACAATTTTACTTGATTTACTAATTAGAGAAAGTCGAAAGAGTTCAGACAGAATCCAATCGATTTCGACTTGGACAAAAACCCTTCAGACGATGAAGATAACTAAGGGAGGACGAATCATACCAATTAACCATCAGACTTGGCTCATTTGGATTACCCTGATGACACAAGCTCCAAATACGATATCCGTCAAAATACTCAAGATACAACAAGGATGTATCAAAAACTAGAGAGTTCAAGAAAGGAAGAGAGGCGTCCTTTCTCCCCGCCATTTAGACTAGCTGAAGCTAAGAGCACTGAAAATGCTTAAAACTAAAAGAGTAGGATGCAATTAGATTTGAATCTAGAATTAGATGATGATCCAATTCTTTATGGAGATGATAAGGAAGGGAACCCAGAGTAATTTCAGTCTTCTTATAGAAATGAGGCCAGAGATATTGTACAAGAAGCTTTGGAAAATAATGAGCGAAGTTTAAAAAGCCTTTCTAAAGGAGAGACTGCGTCTTAGAGGGAGCTGTTAAAGGTTTAAAAAGCTGACATACTAAGAGATAGTCTGGACTAAATTCCGCCCATTCGTCAAAGCACATCTGATCGTATTCAAAATGTACCTAATAAAGCTACTGTTGTAGGTGAAAATGGGGAATAGCTAGAGGTTATATTTGATCCAATCTTGTAGCTATTCTATGATCCCAGAACAAACACTTACTATGAACTTAAATAAAAATGAAATTTCTAATACTCGCGAATAAAAATATTTTCATCCTAATTTTAGGATATAGAAATAAGAAATACCTTTAATTATATACTAAGAATTTTCCTCTTATGCTAAATAACTAGATCGTTTTTCAATTTGCTTAAAAATTTATGATTGAAATAAAATCCTTAAGGCACTTCATTTGCTTCATCAATGATTAATTTAATTTAAAAAAAGATTGTGATGCTATCTAAGTATTTAAGAAATCTTTTAAAATAGATAGAATTAAATTTAATTGAGGGATAAAAAAGAGCGTTATAAATTTGTTATTTATCTTTATATCTGTAATGGAAGACGATATTTTGGCAGAAATCCTATCCACTCACTCTAGGACTTCTAAGTCAATCATCTATTAAAGATCTCATATTAAAAAGTAGTCCATATCTTAAATTTCAGCTTCATTTATTGAGCTTAAACTATAGGAAAAATGCTTAGGCCTTTAATCAAACACAGGACTAAATATAAAATGACAAGCGGAGCGCTGCAGATCGATCGCAGATTAACGACGACACAAGATCATAAATTAGTGCATATTAGAGAGAATAAAGAGACTCGTCTTTAGATTAAAAATCAATTAAGAGCAAGAGGTCTAGCCAAATACAATAAACTTTGAATGGTGAGTATTATCATATTTAAATATCTTTTGTGTATCAATGAACTATCTATAGGATTGAGGAAACTATTAAATCGATTCCTTCTTATGGTGAATAAATAATTTAAGAGAGATAAGAAAATCTAAAATAGATTGCGCTTTAAGGTTCTCATGGGTCAAAGTGGCTGACCTTTGGGAGCAAGGGCTAAGTCTATCCATTCTTATCGTTGTTATATGTAAGGAAATCTCCAGTCTCCTCTTGCTAATACTATCCGCTCGCGTATTTTCTCTAGTTTTGTAGCTTCTATCTTTTTCTTTTCTCTTACTTAGCCACCTTTCTTTAATGCTTGTGGCGCATACTCTTTTTAATAGCCTTACAAACCAAGTACATTCACAATGAATACTAATCATAAGTTGTGATTTTAGCATTTTAAGTTTGATTGTGAGGCCTAGAATGAAGCCAGCAGCTACATAGAATACAAGGAAGAAGAGGATATCAGATGCATGCTGTTCCTGAATCTTAAAATTGGTGGACTCAACTTCTCTGTACTATCCTTGTAGCATTAATCTCTCAAGTGTGCTCTCGCAGTGAGTGAAACATTAGCTATTTCCCAGAGCCTTTTGATCCACACAGTGGTAAATGCACATGTAATTAATCTCACCCTATTCCAAATCAGAATTGAAAAATAATTGTCAGCTTAAAATCATTTAGAGGTCTTTATTTAGTCTGATTCTCATCAGTATAGATGTATTTTCCTGTTGCTGGGTTTGTAATTTTTTACCCAACTAAGGTAGTCTAGTGATCTGAATAGCACCTGCATATTTAAAGACAGCTGTCGACCTCCTCAAGAGTGAGTTGGCGAGTTGAGGAACATTGAAAAGCGCAATTTATATTGCAGCTGCTCTCAAGATCCACCAGCAAAGGGCTGTACTCGCTGTAAGAGTAATCTATAATAAATTTAGAAAATTATAACCATTAAGATATCTAGAATTAATCAAACTTGATTAATTAGCGCAGCTTTCTTAAGTATGAAAGCTATGTATATATTCTGAACTTACATCTTTAAGCGTTTGCTGAAAGAAAATAGCCCAAAAGTAAAAATAAGGCCTTTTAGTTCATTATAAAATCTTATTTTAAGTCTATATTCAAAAATTTATTATTTTTATAAGTGGCTTAGAAGAAAATAAGAACTTAACTATTTGATATTAAATTTGATATAATCGGGTGCTAAATCCAAGGTATTTCCATTTACAGGTATTTGAGATAGTAGTGGTAGTTATTTCCAAATAAAATTTTGGCTTGCTAAATAATTTAACTCAAGTCTTCTAGAGACTTTCATCTTTTATTTTATAGCTACATTTTATAATTCGGATGGTGCTTGATGATTCATAGCACCTTCTAAAGGAAATTCTTAACTGATTCTTAATAAATAATAAGGATGGAAAGATATAACTTTTAGTTAATTCTGGAGTGAGCCTGATGACTATTCTTTTAGCTAGGAGAATCAAGAGAAGAATGATGATAGTCCAAAATGTTTGCATAAGTTCTGGCTTATGCAGTCTCCAAAAAGTGGAGGCATATTTCAAGAGGCATCTGAGGGTTAATTCGAACTAAGGGTATTGACTTGGCGGCTTTTGAGATTCCTTATCCTCATCATGAGGATCTCTGTGGGTATAGAAAGATATCATGTTGCTCTATGAGTCAGACGAGGATTAATTTAAATTCTGTTGTGACTACTCTAAGGCTCTGTTGTAAAATGTAGATTGGCAGCGAAGTGGATCAGAATTATCAATTGTGATTCTTGAAGGAGAAGATGGGTGTTAGAGGCTCACATTTTAGTGTCTCAAAGCTAAAATTGCACCGTTTCTCTCAGCCGATTGGTGGTGACTTCCCCCACTAGAGTTTGTAGTTGAGTTCAAGCTGATAAGACGATGACCCTGCTTCAATGATCCATTTTTATGAGTATTGTTGCCTGATTAAATTAAGTCTTGTTGAGATTAATGCTAGTGGCTGGTGTTCAAAGCTTGAGGTCGGATAGCTTAAATCTCAGAGTTTAATTTCACCTCATTCATAGAGTGTGCATTGCTAAGCTTTATTTCCTCTTCCTAAGCTTATTTTTGAAATTTCTCAAATGCTTTAATCACATCAGGGTAAGCACATTCTATCTCCTTGATAGATTTGACAACTATCTAGTTACTTTTATCTAGAGAAAAAGAAGTCTTGAAGTCTATGTAGGCCTTCAAGTAATCTTACTATTGTTGATAGGCCTTTCCTCTTAGATAAAGAGCATTTAGATTACCCGGCTCAACTGAAATCAGCTCGCTCATCAGCTAGATCGCACTCTCAAATTGGTTAATCTTCACATAGCAGCTGGCGCTGAAGAGATAGCAATCTTTGATTATATCATAAGCTTCCTGTGATTGAAGCCTGATATCAGAACTCAGGGCATCTACTTTGAAAGTATTCACCGCTTTTTATAGGAGTGTCAGAGCGTCAAAGTAGTCGCCATTCTTGTAATTCTTCTGAGCTTCCTTCTTTACTTTTTTGGCTTAGTCAATCCTCCTCTAGTTGATCTATTGAATATCCTGACTAAACAATCGCGCCCTTAGTGAAGGCTGCTGATACTGTTAAAGGCTTTAATTTTGCGTTCCTGATTTTGAATTAGACTCGGTATTTAATGTTTATCCACTTTAAGAAGCAGGGTTGACCTATTATTAAAGACTTGCGATGAGGTTTTATTTCAAAGCTTGTGAAGAAGTAAGTTACTGTACTTAATTATTGACTTAAGAATCACGCCTTACAGCAGTGGATCGCTTCTACCGTAAACTAAGAGGTCCCTCACTTATTGGATTACGCTTTTAGTCTGTCTGGATGATATATTTGTTTCATAAAAGAGGTGTACGAATAATTGATAGGTGCTTAGTCGGCATTTAACTCTAAAGTATTTTTTCTAGCAACGTCATCACTCATTTTAGTTGTCGCAAACTGTGATTTCTGTGGAGCAGCTCTAGAGTTAGCAGCTTTGGTTTTGTGGCCACTGTTTTCAGCGATGCCCTCTGTTTACTGTGGAGACTCAGTTTCAGAGAGAGTGAAAGAGTTTTTCCCTCCTGAAGAGTTGTAATCTTCAGCTCTCCCACCGTCGCCTTATTTCGACACGGCAGGCCCGCCTTCAGAGGTAAGAGAAATAAAACCAGAATTTCCTCGTCCGAAACGTGATCTCTGGTTATTAACACCCTAGCTCACTGGGTTTCTCTAAGAAAAGCGAAGCTGAAGATTCGAACTAGCTTCGAATTCTGAAGACTTGGCCGGCAAATTACTTTGAAACTGTGGGAGATCATCCCCACTTAGCTGCTGAATATTGCTCAGCTCGTAAGCTTGATCTTCTTGTTCTCCTGATTGCATTTAAAAGAGTTTTATGAATCTTTTTTAAAGCTATATGAAGATTTTTATTTGAAAGAGTGCTGGTTTGTAGAAAGAATATTATTGAATCGCTTAATTATATATGGAATATATAATAATTACTTGTTCAAGAAGGATAAGTGAAGAATCAACTCTCGACTTATCACTGTAAAGCAGTGACGTCGACAAAAACAGATGCTCAAGAATCTACTTTTCGATATACCACCCTATAAGTGCGAACATCACATTCACATTAAAAACTTAAATTCAAGTTAATTTAATTTTCTCTACCCTTTTTGCTTGAGTGCATAAATCAAATTTTGAGAGTTATATTTTAATAAAGCTTTCTTTTCCTATCTTAAAAATAAATTCCTTGCCTAAATAACTTTAGCCAGAAATAAAATTCAAAGGTTTAGATTATGTTTCTTTATATAAAAAAAGCTAAAATATTGTCAAATATCTACTTATTGCTTTGAAGCATTAGATTCATCATCAGAGCTGTGACTCGATATTTCTCCTTCATCTTCGTCACCATTTTATTGGTGATAGATTTAATTTTAAGAATTTGATTGATTATGTTGAGTCTTTCTATCATACTCACTCACATTTTACATTCTTTTCTGTTGTGGTGATCTCTAATTAGACTATGCATTTGATCTCTCATCGAAAGTCTTTGGAGGAGATTTCATCTTCTTCTATGCTGGTGAGGATTTACTGTTAGTATAATAATTGCCCTTGGCTTACTAGCTATAGACAGAGTGCTGCTCTTCATCTTAGAATGTACTACTTTGAAGGATATTATCGTAATCAAACTGATTCGTTTAGTTCTTAATAATCTAGGATTGAGCCATCGAAGAGTTACTATCATAAATTACAATTTAAAGGTTTATTTGCAAATATATCAAGATCATCTTACTCTTATTTCTCGTCAATCATTCCGAGTGATTACTCCAAATCGCGAGTATTAATCCCCTTCAAACTACTGAGATTGTTAATCTACTGCTAAAAAGACTTAGAGTCAAATGAATCTTCATCTCCTAAGGATGAATGCCCCTCTCTTATCGTTGAAGGCAACCCTCCTCCAAAAGTTCCCATATTCCCTCCATATAAATTGCTATCTCTCTCAGTAGGAGCAGTCTAAAAGTTTTGCTAAGCTTAATTTTGATGATTGTGATTTCCATTTCCTTTCTTAATTTAAGATATCTGCAGTCTATCTTTCTTAATTTGATCAGAGATTATATTGGCGAGAGCCTCCTCCGATTTCTAGTTAAGTCCATAAATCTTAGCAAAATTCTTGGCAACTTAAATCAAGGTATAATATTTTAAAACAGTTCTAGGTGAATCATGCCTTTTGACCTTTAGTTTCACTTTCTAGCCTTATTTAACCAGAATTTCCATGTAGAGTAGCACATTTTCTTCTTTTTCATCTCTCTCCTTTGTCTACTTTTTATTTTCAATCTTTTGCTGGTAACTCAAATTGAATGGTTGTAGTTTCGTTGGTGTGGGACTCCTGTTCTCCCCGTTAATGTCTCTCTTTAGCTTACCCAAACTATATAAACATTAAGTAAATAGACAATTCATACTTTTCTAATAGCTACTTCTATCTTTCTTTCTCTTTCTGAGCCATTCTCACGCGATTGACAGAGTCTTCATATCCCTGGGGCGTAGGACTTTTACTGTGATCACCAGGGCCTTTTGAAATTGTTGACTTAGCTTTAGATATGGCTGACGTATTTAAACTTTAAGTAAATTCATAAACAACTACAATAACTCTATTTGAGGAGGTATCATTTACTGGACTTTTACTCTTACCCACTATATTTGGCTTGAATGTGCATTCCTGGAGCTATCTCTACTCTCTCTCCTCTCGCCTCTACTTCGCAATATCTTCTTTCATTTTTCTCTTTTCCTTGTCAATCAAAATAAGCAAATATATGTATTGCTAATCTAATAGAGTGCTTCAAATTTATTTCCAGAAGTTTGCTATGGAGTAGCGGGTGGCTTCCCGAAAGGAACTCTCTTCTGATTCGTAGGGGTCACTGCTTCGGAAACCCCAGCGGGAGATTTAGATTATCCAGATATCTGGCTTCTATTAGCAGTAGATTTAGTCGTAAGCGGGCGATATAAATAGACTTATCACAATTAAAGCGAGGAGGATTAATTTATGGCTTAAAAGTGCACTACTAAGAATCATTTTTGAGCTTGTCTTCAGCCATCTTCCTTAGTTTATCTTGCTTCATCTTCTCTTATAGATACCAATACTCGAACCTAAAAACTCTCTCTGGCGTCTTAGACTTCGAAGCTGATGTATCCAAGTTGTTATTAGTGGAAGTTTAATTTATGTTACCTCCTTGAGCATTATTAGAGGTATATTGAGATTAAGTGGCGAAAGATCTATACGCTTGTGCTGAATCTCTTTGGGTAGGTTGCTACTTAACCTGGTTTCTTCCTTTCTTGGGTGACCTAGAAATTGAAGACTTCTCTCCACTTTTGACCTGATGAATAAGCACAGTCTTTACACTTTCGTTTTTGGAGTGCACAGATGCCTGGGATTCATTCTTTGCTTTTGCGTTATGGTTGCTTGCTTTATGTTGATTGCCGCCATTTTGAGAGGGCTGAGATACCTCAGAAGTTTTATACTCTTGGAGGTATTTGCTAAGCATGGCGTTAAACTTATGCAGATTGGTTTCATTCAAGTTTAGAGATTCCTCATCCATTGAATTTCCTTCTTCTCCCTCACTGTCTATCTACTCTACTTCTGAATAATAAGTGTTAACTTTAAATTTAAGAATAATTCTGGTAATCCATCCTTTTAAAGTGTTTAATTTAACTTCACTCCACCCTAGGTAATGATATTTAAAACATAAATATATAAGTAGCATTGTTACCACTAGATTTATCTCTTGCGTGGCCGCCTATCATAGAAGCTCTGACCATGCTTTCTCTCTGCATTTTGTAATATACCTAAGTGAGGTTATTGTAGTCCATTGCTGCACTCTCAGGATTAATTTTAGGCTTAAAAGTAAACTCTTTATAGTGCTCTTTGACATACTATAGCCTTTTCTCGGAGTGAGCCAGTTTTGAGATATTATTCAAGTCGTAATAGTGGTTGTATAGAGCTTAGAATCTTTTTAAAAGTAAATTAAAATGATGTATTATAGTATCTCTTGATGATTTTCTCGTCTATTTATTCAGAGGAGAGTAATGCTTTATGCTTTCCGAAAGTCGCAGAATTGACAAGCGACTGCAGATCCATTAGAAGCTCTATTTGCTTCTTATATAAATATCATATAATGCTTCTTATCAAATTATTCTACTGAGGGATGTAGTGATTAAGCATGATCTTGAATAGCTCATTCACAATTTCAAACTAAGCATCGCTTTCGTCAAGAGGAGCTAAGAAGTGATTCCAAAGATTGTTGAGAAAATCTTCCTCTTGCTTAAGTCTCTATCCCATTCTAAATGAGTCTCGCTTAATGTGTGGAGAAATTGATCGAGACAAAGATCGATTATGACGTTAGTTATTTGCGGTTTGAGTTGTGATATTCAAGTTTGAAGTGTTTGGGTTGCCTCCATACGCTTCATTGTTATTCAGAAATTAGTTCCTTCCAATTTAAAAGCTTGCATAAAACCAAAATATTAAAATATCATCGTGATGGTGCTGATGATCAACAGTATCAAGTTCTCGAAAGCATTCGATTACTCTCAAGAGTTGAATCATTTCCTTCTTACTTATTAATCGTTCTTCATCTTCTTTTTCAATCTTTTAGGGCCCTTGAGGCTTCTCAACATGAGAAAAGATTTTTAAGAGAGTTTCCAGATCTTTCTCGAATTTTTGGATCGCAAGTTGCTAAGTCTTCAAAGTTAGCTTTACTCCTGAGGCCTGCTGTTTCTGCTCCAATTAATTCTATGAAAACATTAAAGACTCGATAAAAAAGAGAAATGGACAGATACTCTACGGGTTATTTAACTTACTGCCTCTTGCATTAATTTTTATCTGGCCATACGTTTCAGATGATCTCTATAAAGAGACTGATCTACCTTATCGCCTTTCTTTCGGTAGAAATCTGGTTCCTAGAGCATTTCTATTTCCTCCATGCTAAGTTATTGCTGGGAAGGGTGAATCGGAGATATCGTTCTTTAAGATGTCATCTAGCTTTACTGATGACTACTATTATCTGCTCCACGATTTCTTAGGTTGCCTATCTAGCTATTTCTAAACTGAGGAGATTAATGTGCAAATTGTTTCTGATTAATGTTCTGCTTATTTGGTGATCTATCTGCCATTTGATGATGATGTTGATGATCTTACTCCTTTTATTTCTTATTTTTTTTTCCAGATTATAATCAAACAATTCAAGTAAATTAAATTAATTTTTCAAGCTTTGGTGTGTTTTTTCTTCTTGGTGAATTTTGTATTGGTTAATTATGCCAAAAATAAAATCTGGTTAATTCTAAGTCTAAAAATTACAAATACAGTCATTTTTCAAAAGATAAGTTCACTGCTTTTAGGGACTTTTTCTTGCTTTTGTGAGGTTAAGAAGGTAAGTAGCTGCATGTTCTTTGTTCCCATCGTTAATTACTAAAGCCTCTTCAACTTGCGCTCTACTTGCTCCTGTTGCCTCTATCAACTCTTTAATATCAGTCTCATTGAATTTTGAGCCCATCGATTTAATAAATTTTCCATTTTTAAATTGATTTCTGTCTCTCCATAAGTTACTGTTTCGCCTCCTCAAACTCATTTTTTTGAATCTCTCCCTCAGATAGGAAGGGTATGGAAATCTCTCCATTTCTCAGATGAAGTTAGTTAGTCACAAGATCAATGCAGCACTGATGGCGCTTCAAATTGTCCAAGCCAAACAAGAAATCCACCTTGTTATCTTCAAGTACTGTGAAAGAGCAAACGAACTTCTTCCCAAGGATTTCCATATCTGCCGCGTGAACTCTGCCGTAAATCTTAGACGAGCCTACTCCGATAGCCATACCTGCAAAACGCTTATCCATCAGTTTAAGCAAGGCCTATCTTCTCAGCAAGAGATTTAGATATGATAGTAGATTAAGCGCCACTGTCCACGAAAGCTTGAATTTATAATAGTCAAGAAAAAGTAAGAAGACACTTCAAAATTTGATGTCCGTTAACTTTGCAGTTGATATAGAGCATGGTAATTTAACCAAAGAATTCTGGGTAGTTCTCTTATGCCATCTCATAATTCTCCTCTATAAGCTTCTTTTGAATTTCCTCTTCGATTTATCTCTGTGCCTCAACATCAAACAAATCTGCATTCTCTAGCCTATGAATTCTCTCCTTCTCTTTGCGGTCTCTCTCAATCTTTTCCTAAAGTCTTCCTTTGATGATCTAGAAAAGCTTTTCATCATCATCTGCAGCTATTGCCTCTCCTAAATCTCTGTCCTGATGCAAGATGTAATTGAGTTGAGACTCATTAGACAGGTAGAACTGCTTAGTTTCCATAGCTCTTTGTCTCACAAGGAGGTCAAACTGTAAATCATTCATTCCTCCGAGTCCTCTTCTGCGAGCACTTGTGGGAGCGACAATTGGTTGTTTAGAAATTAAGGTATCTTAAATAAATTTGCTTTGATTAATAACATAGAAAGATCCTGGAAGAAATTGTTGATAAGATTTGCATCATTTGGATTCATGTTTGCGCCACCTCTAACCTAAGCTGGCTACTGAGGCCTTTACTAAGCTTATGCTCCTCCTCCAAAGCCCATCATGTTACCTGTAGCCCCCCCATACCAAATCCGCCACCTGCTCTACCTCCCATACCTCCTGCGAACTGCATCAAACTAGCCTGGTCTGTTAAGATCACCATATCTCCATCTTTCAACCCTGCTGCTCTAGCCTATTGATTATCATCAGTCAGAGGTCTTTGATTGAAAAGCAAGACTTGAAATTCAGAATCAATAAAAAACCCAAAAAAAAATTAAATTTTTTTTAAAACCCTTTTTAAATTTTAAACCTTTTTCCCTTTTTTAAAAAAAAAAATTCCTTTTTAAATTTTTTTTTTTAAAAAAAAATTTTAACCCCAATTTTAAGGGAAAAAAAACAAATTTAAAATTTTTTAAAAAATTTTTTTTTTTTTTTTCTTTTTTTAAAAATTTTTTTCCCCCCCTTTTTTAAAAAAAAAAAAAATTTGGGTTAAAACCCCTTTCCCCCCCGGCCCCCTTTTTTTTTTTGGGGGGGCCCCCCAAAAAAAATTTTTAAAAACCTTTTAAAATTAAAAATTTTTTTAAAAAAAAAAAAAACCCTTAAAAATTTTTAAAAAACCCTTTTTTTTAAAAACTTTTAATTTTGAAAGGGCCCTTTTTTTTAAAAAATTTTTAAAAAAGTGGTTTTTAAAAAAATTTTTAAAAAAAAAATTTTTTAAAAAAAAAAAATTTTTGGGGGGGGAAAAAATAAAAAAAAATTTTTGGAGGTTTAAAAAAAAAATTTAAAAATTTTTTTTTTTTTTAAAAAAAAAGGGGAAAAACTGGGAAAAGGGAAAAAAAAAATCCCCAAAACCCCCAAAAAAAAGAAAGGGAAAAACCCCGGGGAAAAAACCCTTTTTTTTTTCCAAAATTTAAAAAAATTTTTTTAAAAACCCCCCCCGGGGGCCCAAAAAGGGCCCCAAAAAAAAGGGGGGGGTTTTTTTGGAAAAGGGGTTTTAAAATTTAAAAAGGAAACCCTTAAAGGGGAAAAAAAATTTTTAAAAAGGGTTTTTTTTAAAATTTTTTCCCCCCCCGCCTTTTAAAAAATTTTTAAAAAATTTTTTCTTTTTTGGGGGAAATTTTTTTCCCCCCGGGCCCCCCCTTTTTAAAAAAAATTTTAAAAAAAAAATTTTTCCCCCAAAAAAAAAATTTTTTTAAAAAAAAAATTTTTTTTTTTTTTTTTCCCCCTTTTTTAAAAAAAACCAAAATTTTTTAAAAAAGGGGGGCCAAAAAAAAAAACCCCTTCCCAAAAAAATTTTTTTTTTTTTTTCCCCAAAAAAATTTCCCCCGGGGGTTTAAAAAAAAAACCCCAAAAAATTTTAAAAAAAAAACCCCGGGAAAAATTTTTTTTCCCCAAAAAAAACCCCCCCCCTTTTTAAACAAATTTAAAATTTTAAAAAGGTTTTTTCCCCTTTCCCCCCCTTTTTAAAAACCCCCCCCAAAAAATTTTTTCGGTTTTTTTTTTTTTAAAAAAAAAATTTTTTCCCCCAAAAAAATTTTTTTTTTTTTAAAAAAAAAAATTTTTTTTTTAAAAAACCCCCCGGTTTTAAATTTTTTAAAAAAAAAGGGGGGTTTTTTTTTAAAAAGGGTTTTTTTTAAAAAAAATTTTTTTTTTTTTTTGGGGGAAAAAAAAAATTTTTTTTTTAAAAAAAAAAATTTTTTGGGGGAAAAAACTTTAAAAAAAAAATTTTTTTTTTAAAAAAAAAATTTTTGGAATGGAATTAAATCAATTTCAAATCTCAGCACTTATTCAGTACTAGATAAGAAACCGTACTATTATCCTATGTCAGAGAAGTGAAAAGAATCTAGCCAACTAACCTTCCTAAATTTTTGCTGAAAAAGTTACAGTAGAATACAGTAATGGATAAAATACACCTCAGACGCTTAACAAAAGAGACATGTAACAACAATAAAATGATTACTATATGAGGAGCTATCAGTCAAATGCAACTATAAACAACTAACTTAGTAGAGCTATAAACAGATATTGATGTCCTTATATTTATAAGCTACCTTTGGGTAAACTGATTTGCAGATGTTTAAGAAACCAGAAGCTTAAGATAGACGCTCTTCAGCCTCCTCTATACTTAATGACTAAGGCAGCCCTGATATAGAAGATATTAAGTCGTTGAATAATTCTCCTCCTCATTTTTCTTAAAAATAAGCTGCTGCCAATAACGACAAACAGCTTAATTCTAGAAACTAGGCTAATAAAGTTCAGTAGTTTTCAATTTCAGGCTAGAATGCAAAGCATTTAAAGTTATCTTATATACTATAGCAGCAATAAAGTATTGTTCAGTTGGGGGGTCCAGTTTCAATAAACAGTAAACTCTTAAAGAGATATGAGAACGCTTTCCATACCTCCTTAGACTCTGACCTAGGAGGATGTTAACTTTACTTTGTAGAAGCCTGAAGATGACAATGTATTTGGCAGAGTCAAAGATTCTCTCTCATACTATTTAATAATTTACTCTAAATAATTTTACTAAAGAGTTTCGTTGGCTGCTTATAATAACTAAAAGCAGGGGAGCGAAGTTAACGGGACTGTAGCATAGGGCTCAAACTATTAATTTGAGCGCAACTCTTTCGGTTCTATGGGAGGCTAAGTGAATGGAAGATAAAGTCAGAATGAGAGTTTCAAGGCTAGTCTAAAATAGAACGGCAGCACTGGAAAGTTTGCATTTGAGTCTTTTAATGCATCACAAAGGCAAAATTTAGAAAATAGTTAGGCCTCTGATGTGGTTATAAGAACTTAAAAAACTAAATAAATTGACTGATATTGCTAAAGATATCAGATTATATATCAAACGAACCCTTCAGATTCATTAACATTCATTTTAAATAAGTTAAGGTTAAAGTTTATAGATTCTCTTTCTTTATCTGAATGCAAAATTTTCCATTACTTTTTCTATTCCAAAGTCTGAGTTGAAATTTTATAAATAATCAAACTAAAATGAGACATTCAGAGTCAATGCCAGAGATTTATATGCCCAATTAGAGATTGAATTAGAACGACTTGAACTGAGCTCCCTCCGGCTTGTTTCTTGACGCTACTACTAAAGATCATGCTTAAAAATAATATGGCAAAGGCTAAGTAAAGCAAAAGTACAAGCATTATAAAGGATGCCCTTGCCAGGATTGCAAATACAACTCCTATGATAAAGTAAGTGCAAAAGAGAGACAACAATTCCAATTCTCAAATACTATTGTAGGATAATTAAGCTGCTATTCTAAATCAGAAGGACAAGTTATTGAGAGAGTATATGCAAGCATCTGATCCACACAGAGACTTTTCGAAGATTAAAGACTAAAATTCTAAGAAGAAATCTAACCCCTATGCACCAGATAATGTGGAGTTACTTAACGACAGGCTTATTTATGAAATGCATCAATAAAAGAGCGAGGAAATGAATGACTACTGGAAGAAATATTGGAAAGACAGATTCAAAAATAAAAGCTTCAATAGATCTCTCAAAAGTGTGGCTAAGATGGAGAAATACAAATACCTAGCTTATCCTAATTTTAACTATGGCGGGAGTAATCCCTATATTAACGCTCATACAGTGGCTGGGTTACCACCTGTAGGTGCACCTCCAGTTGGAATTGTACCAGCAGTTGCTCCTGGGGTGTTACCGCAAGTTATTCCAGGCTATCCACCTTATACAGCTCCTGTGCCTATCCCACCTCAACCAGGTTTTATTCCTCCTTATTAATCAACAGTCATTGATCCTACTACAGGACTGCCTACAACTATCGGATTCGATCCTAAATATCCATACCCATATCCATTTCTTCATCCTTACGCTTACCTTCCTCCCACAACTTACCCCTTCTCAATAAACATGTAGGGAGGGACGGACCAGAATCGTAACTCTCAAATAATGTAGTGAAGTAAAGAAGTCAAATCTGGTTCAGGCTTTTGGGCACAGCAAATCCACATCTTCTTTCAATCCTAACAGTAATCATATTACTTGCTCGTTAAATATTTATTTCTGCTTTTAATAACCCAATTTACAGCACAGGACGCTACGGTCCCTTCTCCAAGCATTGGAATGAACCCCCCTACGAAGCCTTTTAAATACTATGGAGGTCATCCGGAAGAAGAGGATTAGGAAATTGCTGAGGTTGATGAGCTAGAGGGCACAGTTGACTTAACAAAATATCTTGCTCCTTTGGTTGAACATAACAAACCTAACTATATCAAGCCTAAGTTATAAATTAAAAAATTAATTAAATTTAATAAGAAGTTAAAATTGTATAAATAACTTAGAGGATAAAATAGAGATATTAAAATTAACTATTATTTTATAATTTAAAGAAGTAATAGAAATAGCAAGGTGCACTTCGAAATATAAATATAAAGGACGAGAATAAAGAAAAGGGAAATGTTGAAGATGATGAAGATAAAAATCCTCAGATAAGTTTTAAATATAGCCTTGATTGAAGAGCAATTTAATTTTTAAAAATAATTTTTCCCTAATTTAATCGATTCATTTACAATAACTAGTAAGAATTTTCTCATCATTCATAATCAACTCATTTAGAATATTCAACTTCAAAAGACGGATAGATAAAACCTTCTTCAGAAAACTAAGTGGATTAGGTGCGTTTGCGAATGCAGCCTTTAATGGAGGAGTTTTTCTTAACCCTCCAGTAGATTAAATATGAACGAATTTAACTTTTATTTCCCTTAATTCCTTAATTTATGCTCATCAATAATTTATTTCTTCTAGTTATTGTATGCTCCTTGTTTGAAGAAGTGAAACTTCTGTTTCCTGAAACTAAACCCTACTAGCCAGTTTCGAAAGTACTATTCAATTAATTTCTTGCTAACATCCTATAGATTTGTCAAATCTATTTTCTAAAGTCCGCTATTCTGATCTTTAATCTGACTATCATAGCCTCCAGCTATTTTTACATTTTGGAAGCCCATTTTAACATTTTTAGTGCTCTAACTTTTAGCTCTTTATTGCTTTTCCTCTCTCTACTCCTAAATGATCCTTAAATTTTCTAATTTCAGTTTCTATCCAGTCATAAATTTAGCTCTCTCCTTTTAAAGTTTCTGGAAAATCTTTTCCTACCTCTCCTCATTAGTCAAATTCTCAAGTTTAGGAGCCAACTTAGAAGAGAAATCCTTTTGAAACTCCCTGTTCTAAGTTTGCATATAATTCTTGATGGAAAAAGCAGTCGGTGAATATAGATGACTGTGCTGCTGCAATAGATTTCCTGAATTCAAGGTGGTTTTATTAGAAGAGGGGATAACATTAAGAGACTATAAATGTGATGATGGCTGTTCCTTAGCAATAGAAACGAGGAGGTTTGGATTGTGCAGTTTTTCATATTGCCTAGCAATCATGGGATTAGATTAGGCGTGAAATTGCTTATTCTTGTTGGGTGACTCCAGAGAAACATCTCTCTCTTGATCTAGGTTTTATCTCTTATAGTCAAAGAATTCACCTTGAAGAAGTTAAAGCTACTCCATCTCAGAGCTGACCATATGAGCTGTTCTATTTTTAACAGGGCCGATCATAAAACTAGCTTAATGGGTTTACTTCTCTAAAGAGAAAGGTTCCAACTAAGTTCCCAGCTAATTTTAAGCGACTGTGAAAATCCGCATCGCCTTGGCTCTCCCTTCATTCCAAAGGATAATGTTATACTAGCACTTAAAGCAAGCCAGTGGAATATTTTGCTCATAATTTATCATATCTACTTCAAATTTTCTAGGCTAGCTCTATTCAAGCACAATTTAATCTCCACCGTTGACTTGATTCTAGTTTGAAGACTAAGCTTGGCGGTCGATATCTTCAAGCTCTAAAATTTTTCTCTTGAGTCTTAAGACCATTTTCTTCAGTTCACCTCTTTCTTTGAGATACGTCTATAGCCTCTTAGAAAGTTTCTTCTCCCTGTCATTCATTTAGATATGGCATAAACTGCATTTTTCAACAATAGCTTATTAAGGTAAGTTACTCCCCTATGGAATTAGCTCGGATTGCTATACCAAAGTTGCAGTTTGAGTACCATACTTATCTTAGAATTGTTACTCAACAGTTTGATGTTTCTGTTCATTTTCTTAAATTTGATTTCTGGGATCTTCTTCTTTAATTTGTGGAAGCATCTGTGTTTGTTCAAATTTTTACAGATTGGAGCTGTTGAGTTTACTTTAATGACTTGCGATCGACAGTCTTGCTCTCCTCAAACCTATCCTATTAAAAATTTTTAACTTAAAATAGCTTTTATATCCAATGCAATTTCAAAACTTCACTTTTTATAAAATGAAAGATAATCGACCATCCTACTTACGTATTAAGTTGTCCTTCATTATATGAGATCAAAATAAAAATAAGTGCAAATAAATCATAAATTCACTTATCATTTCACCCTTCTGATTCTTCCGTTGGGTACTAAAACATTCAAAAAGTCTTAAAAATTATAAGCATTAAATTTTTATTGAAAAGATTTTTTTAAAAAAATTGATGGTTTGATTCTTGGAATCTTTTATTTACTGCTCTTTTTGTTCTCTTTCTTTAGAGAGGGTGCTAAGCGACTGATGGTGATTCTTGTGAGTGACTAGTCTTTCTCTGTGATTTGGGAAATCTAAAAAGTAGTAGTTCTTGATTCTCTATGACCATAGAACATTATTCATCTCCTTCTTAGTGATTAATAAATTGTCTTCCTTAATTGATAAATAGATTTTGGAACTTGGATAAAGGAGGTGCTTGGATTCCATAATTTGAAAGTGCCTTCTGATTCTTCTTGATAGCGTCTTTCCTTTGAAGATAGTTGCATACCTGGATTAAGTTTCCAATTAATCCGAATCTACAATAAATAATTGGTCTGGCTATGGCTGTAGTTGTGAAGCAGGTGCTGCTATTTCTTTCTCTATTGGAGGTAACTATAAAAAGAGATATTTTAGGTAATATAAAAGGATACGAAAAATTCTTCCAATTGAATGGATGGATCACTCGTCTGGTTCATTCTGCGAAATAAGAATATGATTATAAGGTTAATTATGACCAAACCCACAATCATTTATGTATTTAAATCTTAAATTCACAAAGAAAACACATTCAATCATGCCAAATAATACTATAAAAGATATCCATAATAATTTTATTTCAATCCTTAAAAAATCCTTTATTTGTTATAACCGTAGTTTAAAACAAATAATAATTATAAAATAACTACAACTAAGGTTTAATAAGTAAGGGAGTTTGATAAATTTAATGAATTTAAAATAAATGAAAAGGCAAATAACTCACAAAAATGATCCATTAGGTAAGCGATATGCCATTTAACCTAATTCCTGAGATTAAATCTAGAGATACCCAATCTTAAGTCGTTTCAAGAGGAGTATTGGCTCACTAAAATAACTGAAAATAAATAAGATCACATTCTAAAAAGGAAAGAGACAGTTTAAGGAAATGATCAATCCCAGATTGATCAATATTTATATTTTAATTCACTAAATGGTTTTAATTTGATGAATTAGCTCAAACATTCATTGATCATGAATTAAACAACAATAACTTAGCGACAGAAACACTCTTATAACCTTCTGGTGCGAAGAATTAAACATCAGCTCAAGACAAAGAAGCACTGAAAGAAATATATGACGAGGGAATTTTTCTAATTCAAATTAACTCAATATTTTGTATTAATGAGAAAGAAAACATTCTCTACTATCTTAAGGATTTTATATACTCATCTTAATTATTTTCTGGGAGTTTATTTATTTTTAGCCTCTACTGTTAGCCTTAAAAGAGCATTAACTATTTTTATTTTTCTAATGCTCTAAAAATACAATGAAGCATTAAACTTGTCTAAATGAAAGCTGTCAGAATAAGTTGGGATAAATTTTAGCTAAAATTGACATAGAATAGCATCTGGAGGAAAGAAAACATAATCTAACTTTGCCTTTCCAATTACAATAGCTTACGAAAGCAAAGTTCTAATCTCCAAATCAATCTGTTGAAATGGATTCTTCCTCTGAATACCCTCAAGCTTCCTCTTTCAAAATGAGCTTAGATTTTAAGGATAAGACTACTACTCGATAAGAAAATGATGACGGTGGTTTTTCTGATGACTTTTAAAATGCGAAACTTATTTCAAGTTAACTGAGTGAACAAAATGAGGACGGGGATCAAAATAGTAGGACTAAAGGACTCACAGATAATCAAATCTGTTCAGAGGACTAAGGATTTCAAGTCATTAGCAGTGCTTATATCAAAAAATTAATAGAAGAAGATTATTACAAGTTATTTTTAATAAATATAGACACTTAATATCTAAGAAATCCAGGCAAAGATAGAGCCAAATTTAGATAGTTCGTAACGAAGAGATAAGAAATATGAGAATAATCTTTAAATAGGCATTTAAAATTACCTAGAGAAGACTTTGAATTTTATAAGTCATGCTGAATTTATCCTAGATGAATCTTATAAATCGATATATCAGTCTATAAAGAATTAATTTTAATAATCTCTAACTAACTATCAATAAATTCAAGATAAGATCATTAAAGTATCCAAAAAGTCGATTAGGATCCTTGAAAAGAAAGCTAAAAATGAGTCCTCAAATTTCTCAGCTTTGAAAGTTTTCTTTAACTAACTAAAAGAGGAGTACAGCTCTTGGTTCCTAAAATTAGTAGATATTTTCCAGGGCTAGGAGCAGGTTATTTTGCAACTTGAAAAGTATTAATGGGAGCTAAAGGATAAGCTTCAAGAACTGAAGGATAAAGATGAAAAATGTAAATGGGCAATGTACAGCTCCGCCTTCGTAACTCTCATGGGAATGCCAGTTTCAGGCTACTCAATGGCGATTGCTCTAGGTACAGGCTCTATGAAGTATAAGCGATACCTGTAATTGTGCTTCATTTATACGTGTGTATTTTTTCTTATACCTGATTGATTAAGAGAGAGAAGAGCTAGTCAAATTTTAAAATCTCTTACAAAAGCTTTTGAGACTGCTCAATGACAAATCGAATATTATGCGGGAGGTCCTTGACACCTAAGTTAATCAAGTTAAAAAGCTGATTGAATAAATAGCCAGTAAAGCCTTAAAATAAGACTTCGGCAGAATTGAGTCCTCGATAGAGATTCTCGAGAGATTGTAAGATTGTTGGTAGCACCTTAAATGCTCTCGGTATTTGACTGTTACGCTCTTTGATGCGTTGTCACTTAGATCTCTAGATGATAATTATTTATGAATATTAATAAGCTAAATACACTTGTAATACTAGTACTAAAATGGTTTATATTTTATTTCTATTTTAAATAAAAGATAATGTTTTCTCTGGAGAAACAAAATTGGAATAAGGTGATTTAAAGAAAAAATTGAGCTTAATTTTTCTACTGTATTGAAAAGCTATATTTTAATTATCTTTAAACGTAAGCTAAAATGCCTACATAATTTATGACAAGTCATTTGATTCTTCGAAAAATTTATTATACTTGATAATTTAATAGATTATTTATAAAATAAATGCTGCTTCCGACTAAAATCTAATGCAGGAAGAGATTTATTATATAAATAATTTGTTTGTTATTTAAACAATGATGTCATCGGTGACTCCAGCCCAAGCAGTCTCACTCTCCGTTTTTAGCCTCCAAGTCGCCGAAGAAGGTATACCGCTCAAAGGACCCTAGGCCATATTTAGCTATTACCTCTGCAAGAGAGAGATCTCACCTAAAATCAATGAAAGAGCAGAGTCTTTGGCGAAGTGGAGGCTGGTGGCGGAGAGTGCAGCTGCGTGCGCTGGAGTCATCATGGCCACGGCTGGATCAAGCTCCTTGGGCAAAATTAAACTTTTTTGTTTATATTGATGATTGGGAAGGAATGCTTGAGGATGACACCATTGTTTAAATAACTAACGAATTATTTATAAATAAATATATTGCTTCATGAGATCTTAATCAGGAATGAGGATAAATTTTATAAATTTATCTATTAAATTCTTTAGTATAAATAACAAATCCGATAAAATTTCTCATTCAGTTATTCAAAATCATTTTAATCCTTTGATTAACGAATTATAATTTGGTAATATTATAATCGAAAATGCAAAATATCTAAAACGAAAAAGTTAGTTATAGTTCTAGAGGAGATCTCGAAAGAATCAGCCACCCACTTTCACGTCAATAAAGCCTTATCATTTCATTACAATCTATTATTTTATAAATTTAAGCATTTTTAAATATAAATAGGTGAAACTCCATTAAGTTTCATGGTAGCAACTTCCTTCCATTTAGCCTAATCTCTTATAGTAAAGAACAATAAAAAGGCAAAACCAAAGTGCGGCAAGTTCAAGAAAAAATTCAAATCGATTGATCTCTATGGAAAATCAGTTTAGCTCACTTATAAAGGTAATCCGTAAGTTGCGCGTTAAAGTTTTTGAAAATTGTTCTGCTTTTTTCCATTAGCGAATCAATTTCTAAATTAAAGCTGATTTAAGCTTCATGTAGTACTTTTCAGAGCATGGTAGGAGCAATAGTGAGCTTTCTCGTTTTAGCAACTTTATTTGCTTACCTGGTATATAAAATATAAATCCTATATACCAAAAGTGATACAAAGCTCTCTAAAAAGTCGTTCTTCTTAGACCTTGATATTTTAATTTAAAAACTATTTGATGTGAGCTAGATTGACGTGGATGTGGGAGACAATGGATTTGATTTTGCATTTGGGTTGAACTCTGATCTCGATCGCAAATACGGGTACTTCGAGCTCTTACAGTATGAGGTCGGCTATGATCCAGCCACGAATAGTAAGTAATTAGTTAAACAAAAAATCACAGGTTCATCCCATTTTCATCTATGAGGTAAAAACGAAAAATTATGACCTATTTTACTGACTTTTTTGTTTAGAAAAGACCAAGAAAGTTACTCCCTTGAGCTTTTAAAAGTGTGCAAATTAGTACTTCAATTACCCCGACCAAGATAAGGTTAAGTTATATGGCATTGAATTTGCAAATATTTCATATAGCATGAATTTATTATCACAGCATAAGTAATTATTACTGTGCCACCACAAAGAAATACTAAATAAGAGGAAATTACTACTCAAAGCTTTTCAAATACTTAAAGCTCACGCTAAACAGATGTTTGGTTTCCACTGCTAATGTTACCTGTGCATCAAGTGATGAAATCGAAACTAGACTTTCACAAGATAAGTTTAATCTTGCGATGGTTAATCAATACTTTGATGCTGATAACTACACTCAACCAATCCAAAAATTCATTGATGACTCTGTTTTCTTATAAAATAAGAGAGATTAATGGATCTTGATATAAATTCTTTGAGCTGTAAACGAGCACATGGAATGGTGCAAATATATACATTCAACCTAACTAAGCAGAGCTCTCTGATAAGCTGATTTAATTCAATAGTAGTATAAATTTATGATTCAGTTTGGATAAGAGGAGCAGGCTTATTACTCAGTAAGTAACCTTGCCTCTTTCTTTCAAATTATTTACCTTCCTATTAGTTTGAGAACTTCCGAGAGTATCAGGACTCTCTTGACCCTGGCTCAGAAAATATAGCTTCCTTCTATTTTCGACTAGACAACTAATACGAGATTTACGAGCGTTAAGTATATGGAGTGAGTGACTTGCTTGGAGACATAGGGGGTTTCAAAGAATCGCTGCTGATAATCGGAATGATGATGGTAGGATTCATCTAAGACAAGCTTTTTGTAGCTCAAATCATCAAGCGTATTTACCAAGTTGAGAAACCTGGTAACTCGAAGAAATAAGACGAAGAATAGAAGAAGGATTTGAGTAGGAAAGACGATAGTCGATAAAATATCAACCAAGATGATACTGTGAGATAGCTGACTGAAGCTGAGCACAATACTTCATAATTAGCAACAGAGGTATCCATTTCATAAGTATAATTTTTATTGGGTTAGAACCATATTTATATGGGAATAATGAATTAAGGTCCGTACTAATTCTCAGCAGGCAATTTCAACTCAGGTCAAAAGAGCTTCTTAAAAACAGTAAGGCCATCGCAGGAGCCTATTCCTTGGAATTAAAATTCTGTTTTGGTCACTTCATCTCGCGGATAAAGTGTATCTCAATCCTAACTAAATTCTCCAACTTCGCAGATGACAGCCAATCCAAGTAAATCTCCACTATAGAGAAAAATGAGTTTGTCCTAGAAGAAAAACGGGTTTCTTATTAAGAAAATGCAAGAGAAGATAGAAGCAGAGAAGCTGGCTACATTTTATGAGCAAAATGCGACTAAGCTTAATGGCGAGCAGAGAGAAGAATTGTCATCTATACTATTCGATAGAGTCAGGCTGAGATATTCCCTCAAAGATATTATGGACTACTTCTAAGAATTAGTGACTTAATTTTTTCTTCTTGAAGTGTGGATGCCTAATTAAGAAGAAACATTTGAACCTAAATAAGAAGATGCGTAACCATTTCTTGTACTTGAAAGGCGAAGATAAGTTATTTGATGAATTGGACTGTGTAACTTTGCTTAAGTCTATCAGACAATTGAAGCTCCTTACTTAAGTTTTCCTAAACGAGAATTAAAAGCTACTGATGAAATTTTAAAAGAAGAACGTGATAGATTCTGAGTCTTCATCATCTGATAGCGATCGAAATGATTAAGACACGCTGAAGTTATTTGAAAGTAAGAATTTTGCTCTGAGAGCTACAATTAGAAGTAAGATAAGGAGTTCACTAGAGGAAATCACTTCCTAAAAGGAACTTAAAGACATTACAACTTATCCTTTTAGTTTGATTAATTTTGACATTGACAAGAAATTACTGAAGGGTATATTCCTGAAGAGACTTAAAGAGAACAAAAAGGCCCAAATTTTTAATGGTCTTTAGAATTTCTTTGGGAGCATGGCAACCTAAGAAAATCAGCAGCTCCACAGCAGAGGAATCTTTAGCTAAGGGTCCTCTTCTTTTAACAATGATATCACCTCAAGCTCAGCTTTTGGCTTTAGATAGTTCCATATAAGCTAAAATGAAAAATATTTTAATGCATCTTTCTTTTGTATTTAATGAACGAAATTCAGTAAAGGTAAAAAGACCACATGGTCTCTCTATGCAGGGAGAATTTTAAAGATCGTCCACTCATAGATACGAAGAGAAATTGAATGAGTAGCAATCTGTGGATGAGGGAAGAGGTGAATCTGAAATTGAGGATCAATAAAACCAAAATAGCTGGGGAGATCTTGATAAAATTAATCAGAGAATTAACAAGAAATAGCAGTCATTCTAAAATAGCAAAGTGCAAGGTCCAAACAAGTTTGGTTACTCCAAGAAAGTGTATGAAGATGAAAATCGAGAGAATAGCATTTTAAGCCTAACAGAGAGAGGAGTTGAGAGAAGCATGAACTTTAAATTTGATTCTGGTCAGAGACCATCAAATATCAATGTAGCTAAAAAGTTAGACACTATCACTGAGGAACAGAGAAATAAGAACTAGATTATACTTTATAATGATAGATTAATGAGGATGATAACTCACCAGAGAAGCTGTAGAATCAAAGAAGTACTAGCAGTCTCTCAGACAATAAATCCTCAAAGCATTTTTCAGATAGCTTGAGCATCAGTTCCACCAAAATTTTGAAAAGTCAAAAGAAAAGTTCTCAGATTAAAAATGAGGATTCTTAATATTTTTTATTTCTTGGGACTAAAAGGGAAGCTTTTCAACCCCAAATTTAGACAAATGATTTGATGATAGTAAAAGTCTAAAAGTAAAGAATTGAGTTTACATTTTCTAAGCAAGAATGGGCAAATTATTTTATAAGAAACAAGAAAAAGAAAAGAAAAAGGTGAGTAGAAGATTGAAATTAAATGTTTTGAAGTAAAATTAAGATAATTATATTTGCTAGGACCATTTTAATAATTTTGGTTTTTAAAACTGTCAAACATTATATTTAATTTGATAAATTTGAATTTTATTAACCCTTTTTAAATTTAAATGAAATTTAAAGACTCAATTTTTATTTTCCCAAATATATTAGATTTTGAGACAACTTGCTAACTTTATACTCCCCCTATTGCCATTAGAATTTTATTGATGAAAATTTTTTAAATAATCTGGGGTCGGTCACTTTATTCCACACATAGATCGCTCCACTAAATGTTGCAATCAGGAGAGTTTCATTCAGATAGTCATGGAAATGTAAATATCTCACTTAGTCCTCTATATGTTGAGAGTTAATTTCTCTTTAAGTCAAAGCGTCAAATATCTTTATATCTCCCACAAAATCTCCTACCGCCACTATGCTTCCATCTTTTGAGATACTTGAGCCGCTGCAAGTAATTGTAAAGGTTTTGATGCTAGTTTCCACAAGAGGATGCTAAAGATCTTGATCAAGGAAGTTTCCTTTATTTAGACCAGTTGATAAATGATAGATTTCATTCACACAGCACATCATAATACTTCTTAGATCTTTTGAAGCTATCATAGAATAGCATTCCTATTTGAAAAATCTAGAGCTCTGCACAAATAAAAGTCCTTTAGCTTAGTAAAGCTAAGGTTAGAGGTTTTTAATGTCTACTTCTATATCGCTTTCTTAGCAGAGAACTGTAAAGCAGTCGATATATAATAGGAGCTTGGAGTTAAGGACAGCAAAAAATCCTAAATTGACAGGAGCAGGAATTGAATGGCCACTGCTATAACTCGTGAACTTAATTGTCCTCACTTCTTCAAGATTGTCCAACTTTTAAATCGTTAGAGTCTTGTTATTAAAGCACATTATAACTGTTTCAGCTTCTTAATTAGGTATTAGTTGTATAATTTTAAGTTTCTTATCCTTTTAAATGAAAGTGCTTTGCTTGAGTTAGAACGTATCTTTAGATAAGATCTCCGACTGATAACCAATATTTTCAGGATTGACTTCATCTACGAAATTCCTCACTGCATAAATATCCCCGCTCTTTGTGAACTCACAGAATCTATAGCCTCCCTCTCTCTCGAATACTATTTTATCTCCATCATCTGAGTATTCAATGCACACGATCTTGTTACTTTGCTTGCCTTGCTCACTGCAAAAAAGAATGCGGTTATTTCTTATAGCCGCATGTCTGATGTATCTGTAGCCATTATTCTCTCTCAAAAAAGTAATGTCTATTAAATAAACCATAACATCTAAATCTTTAATGAAATATGAATGTCTCGAACAGTATTGTAGCTGTTCAAGTTAAAAGGATCTAGAGATATCACCTTAAAGTGAGCTATATAGAATTAAAGTCAATTAAATATTTACCATCATAGGTGTTGATAAGAATATTAGACGACTCTGGGCAATTAGCTATTACCATAATTGAATCATCTACTACTTTTTATTGAATGAGCGGCTCATTCGTATCAAGTTTTCTCAGTAAGAGCTTGTTTCCGCAACAGTGAAGTGCATGCTCAACATCGTTTAAAGATACTTTGATTACAGAGTTCATAATAATCAATTTATTTGTATTAGCAACATACGCCATGGGTTAACACGTAGCATCAGGGACGGCTACACTAGTTATGAGCGTGTTTTAGTGGGTGATATAAAAGCCTATTATATACATACCCTGCTGGGGTACTTAATTCCACTAATTATTTTTATTTTATTAGCAACATAAATAAGAGTTATATCTGCAAGTTTCATTTCCAACTGAGGTGATATCTATTAGAGGAGATCTACTCTTAGCGAGTAGGTTTTAACTTTCCATTTTAATTAAAAATTATCTTCTTATTAGTTTTGCTCAGTGCATTATAAACACTACTTGCTAAGCTTTTTATTAAATTCTGGCAAGAACTGAACTTCTAGAATCATGTTCTCGCTATCAAGATATCAATTTTTAGAAAAGCAATCAGAGATTTGGTCTACGATACCTAACCCTGGTTAGCAGCTCACCCACATTGTGACAGCCTCAGAAGACTAGACTTGTAGAATATGGGGAGTTGAGCAGGACAAGAATCCAGTGCTTTTGTAATCGCTCCCAGGTCACTTGAAAGCTGTGACATCGCTGGACTGGCAAGTCATGAGTGATGGGCAAGAGTACCTAGTCAGTTGCTCTGATGATAAGTTCATAAGAATCTACAGAGGGTTGCAAGATGGATCTAGTGAGGCCAAGAGATAAGAACTATTTTATGACATCAACACTCACTTCATCAGCGATTGGCACACTTTGACTTATCTTTGTCTTGAAAAAGGAGGGGATAATAAAATTTTGAATTATACTCAGTGCTCTATATTTAAATGATCATCTGGCAGTAGTGAGCGAAAACGGCTATCTATTTGTGCTTAACATTTTTGAAAGAAAGTTTTACTACTCAAGAAAGATTCACAACGGATCGATTGAGTCTCTTTGCTGGAGGAATAACAAACTAGTCTGTTGTTCTTCAGATTGCACTTTCTCCATCATTGACTTTAAAACTTCTTAAGAGACTGATCGATATGAAGCAAAAATTTGACTTTAAATATATTTGTAACTTAATTGGTCATGTATAAGGGAGCTTATTATAATTTCTTTAATATATTACTACTAACATGTCTTCAGTATCAGAGTTGAAAAGAGGTCTCTCTAAGAGATTTCCACACGTTGCTCTTGGCTACAGCACTTTTGTTATCCTTACCCAGGGCGCTCTCCTTTTGGGAGTGTGGAGCTCTCTTTCAAACTTCTCTGCTCTTCCAATTGATAAGCAACTATAAACTGATGGAACATAAACTTCATAATCAAATGAGAACAGCCTGACTACAGACGACTCAACCTCCTCACCATTTTGCATACCCACAGACACCTTGAAGCAACTACTCTTCCTGTATATGGTATGCCACTCCTTTTTCATTTTGAGGTAAAGCCATGATCTAACACAGGACAGAGCGGGCTATATTACGTTTAAAGCCATGTTCTATCTCAACTCTTTCGTTTACTCTCTACTTTGGATTTATTCAAACTATGTGCTTCTGAGTAGTACTCAGTGCAATACCAGTGACTCGAGCGATCAGTCTCAAAATAAAGGGGGAGTAATTAATGCTCAAAATTAAACCTCGTCTATTACTAATGCAACAATAATTATTATTGTTGTCAATTAGTTAATTAGATAATTTTGTAACAGCTGACATAAATATAAATTCACACTTGATAAAATGAAATGATACTCATTCAAGTTTATTTAGCGCCCTAACTTCAGATGTAGTCCTTTCTCAAGAAATGAAACTCGTCAACAGCATGACTTTCTGGATCTTGATTGAGATCTTATTTGGATACTTTGAAATCCTCCGCTACCTCATCTTGACTGTTATAGCCTGGTCTTGTGGGCACAAAATACTCTCACTCAAATGAACTCTGATATTACTTATTCTATTAAATTGACTTTATAATTTGTATTAAACTCACTTCAAGTCTAAAATTAATTTATAAAACTTTATTTAAATTCAAATAATTAACTTTCTACTAACAATTGTCCGCAAAAATGATGCAGCAAAACGGATTTAGACAAGAAGGAGTTCGCCCTTGGTAAAAAGTCGAGGTAATTTTCTTCATCATGACTTATTTTCATTGTATTAACATTTCTCTTTCTTATGAGTTGACCGTTTCTCTAGAGCATGAAATACACTTATAAAGATTTGAATAAGCTAACTGCTTAAAACTCAGAGACTGAGAATGTAAACCTTGATGAATAATTATTTCTTTTTCTATTTACTATTTAGGTTTATATGGAGTAATAATCGATGCTAACTTGTCACAATCTTTTAATTCCATCATTATCTTTTGTATTAACTTTATAATTATGTGAATGGAGCACTTTTAACAATGAGACTAAGTACACTTGCTCTTTAAAAATCATCGATCCAACTCTTAATCAAAACTGCCCCAGAGATGCTCCAAATGGTTTTATGATGAACTAGATGGATAACAGTCAATTCCAAAATAGAGCAGCAACAGCAAGTAAAGAAGTAGCGAGTAATATTAGAGGCACCCCAATTACCGTAGATTAACATATCACGCGATCGCGTGGAGTATAGACAACGATCCGATATGAACTATTGCTCATGATAGGATGAACACAGTCCTACGATTATAAATCGACAAATAGAGACGAGCATGTCCTTCACAATCATTAACCACACGAATGACTCTCTCTTACCTGTCCAAAGGAGTACGACACGAGTAAGTCTCGCAGTATGAAGGTCGGATCACAACCTACATTAACATCAATCACACCCTAAATAATAAAAGTATTAAATTCCTCTGATATCTATAAATTCGATCAGTATTATAAATCAGTGCGTAAAGCTTAAGCTTATTTCTCGCATATCGAGGTCTACTCAGCACCCCCTATGATAAGTAATTAAAGGATCCTCTAGATCACTGGCGTATCAAAGTTACACTAAGATCATGAGGCACAGATCCATGTTGTAGGTTCTTCTTCAATGAATTGCGCTGCAAGCATTCAGCATAGTGATTATATCACATGTCACTATAAGCCGCTCATATTTAGAATTAAAAGTAGATATACATCGGATATTAGAAAAGACAAAGAGCAAGATAGTATGAAAAAGCTCCATAGGAATGTCAGAAGCATATAGTTTTGATATATGCTTCTAGGTAACTAGAGCTGAAGACATTCCGCCCTGTAACACAAACAAATAGTCAAGTTTTAAATCATCAGATGGAAGATTTTGAGAGAGGTTTATGATGCGATACAATTCTGTTTACTTAAACCGCACCCCAACGTGGCTCTTCTCTTTTGTAATTCCAGCTGGGAGAATTACTTACTATCTAGAATTTGTTAACTCGACAGTGGACTAGCAATGATGAGGACTTAAATAACCTCAGGACTGGTGAGGAGAAAGTCTCATGACTTCCTTGAATGTCACAGTAAGTTCATCAACTCTTTCGATATTTACTCAAGTAGATTTTAAATCATAGTGTACAATAAGGCCTATTCCATTATCCTCGAAAGTCGACCCTACTAGGTCTCATGCAGTAAATCTATCCATAGCCTACTCTCATTCTGCCACCAAGACTCTTCCATCCAAAGCATTCTCCTCGAAGTATAGAAGCATCGTGATGTACCAAGGACATCTCAAGCGTTGAAGATAGCTTCTCAAGACCCCAGAGAACGAGAGATATTACAGCTATCGTAAAGAGCTAATGCTCAATTATGACATCGAACGCTCAATCTGTAAGACTGTCGTCAATTGCCAAATTCACGACTCACAGATGACTATTAATGACTTTTGCTCAATAATAACTTCTATAAGAATTTAGGACTCATCTTCTCTAGCGGAAGCGCACTGAAGTCTTTCTAATATCTTATGCCAATCACTAGTCAGTGCGTACCAGAAGTTCTTGAACAATCAAAGTAAGCAAAATACTGAACACTTAATTCGCGCTTGGTCTCTATCAAAGAAACCTTCCTCTTTTGCAGCAGGATAAATGACTATAACCAAGATGTCACTCACACGAGACGAGCTTCAAGAGAACTGTGCTGCAGACAGCAAGAACGTTGACTTTCGAGAAAAAAGATGCAACTAAAACTATGTAACTTGCCTATACAGAAGTATTGAGCATCTCGTTTAAAGCTCCTTCGAAATAGTCTCTCCGAATTATGCATAGGCTCAGATATAATTAATATACACACACGAAATAAATAGATATTAAACTCTAGTAAAACAAATCGTTAATAAATATGTCACCAAGCAAAGCTGTCCTTGTAATGGTGAGTTCGTCGATCGACTGTCACTTTATATATCAATTTGAATTATTCTTAATGTATAACTAAGAACAACTGTGTATTGCTCCTTAATATAGCATAATCTAGATGATCTTTTTATCACTTTGCAACTTTGTTTTGGCGACGTACGAGCTCAGTATCTTATAAAAGATTATAAGCACAACAACGTTCTATAGATGAGACAGCAATTACATGAAGAATAACACGTGAATGAATAGGCGCCGACATATCTCGTCCGTGAGACGGTTGTCAATGTAGCGAAGAATGGTTATATACATCGTAAACTCAACAACTATACAATATTTTCTATGTATTTCTCGACGAATAAGCATGCACGGTGCGAGTGCACGTGACATTCTGCGATTTCAACCTTACACTACGACCAGTAGCACGGAATATCTAGCATATATACAATTTCTATAACGTCACATTCACTGATTATTATCTTAAAAATACTTATATCAGCTACAGAAGTACTGAACAAAGACTATGACCTTTATCTGTGAAAAGTATATCATATCATATCACAGAACTCGAACACACAATATAGCAAACTTCGTGTCAATAATAGTGCTAGTTAGTTAAGTCATAAACATAAGTATATCTACAACGATTTAATGTCAAGTGTCATAATCTTCTCTACTCGTTCTAAAGACTCGTGCTAAGATGTTACTGACGCTATAGAAACAGAATAATAATCTCTTGATCATCTCTAGTAATTAACAAGTAAACTATGCGTATTCTTTCAACCTAGGTGTGCTCAATCCGTCGTTTGAGAATTCAGATCTAATGCGTTCTAGAACCGATTTGTGAGTCAAAATTATTGCCAAGATATAATGCACATGTCACAACAGTCTCACCCTAGAAAGCAAAGACCAATCGTACTGAAACCTGAACTAAAACTACCTAACATTTGCATTCCCCACTACTTGCAAGCGTGCTTAAAGTCAATGAACGAACGCACTCATTGCCATTAGATGAATTTTTCGAGTGTATAATTATACTGAGACCTCTCCAGTTGATCCTCATCGGTTGCTTAATTCTGCGAAAGCCCATAGTATATATATCCTAGGACTTGCTAAAGGCCCTGCAATAATCAAGAGAAGCTTAACCAACTCTAACTTTTACATACCCTAAATGATCCTTCCATAATCCTTGGGCATAAGACAGTATACCGACAACATCACCAGATAAGTCCTACAGAGTGCGTATAAACAAAAGTAATGTGTCTTTTTTAATTTGAGTGCGAGTGTTCACTCTTGGCTTCATTCCCTACAATGCACTTGAGATGTGCTAGCTATTTTGTTAGAACTGCAAGCAGAATCGATCCTTCTTTGGTCTTGAATCTGACTAGTCATATAGACTGGACGAGCAAAGGTATTTCTGCCCCAACTGCTAATCCGAGGAGAGACCTATCTACATGCTAGCACTTCTTGTGAAAGATGACTCAACTCACAACAACGACTAGTGCTACAAGCTATTCTACTACTCTCATGACATCCCCCCAGGCATGGAGTTATTCGGCGGTCTTAAAGCATCTAATCTATACAGGGATGAATAGACCCTCAAGATGCTCTACAACTATCTCTAAACTTTAACTAAGTTCAATGTCTATCTTGATCTAGCAGTCAAGAAAGTCTGGGCCAATGATCTAGAGGAGGCTGTTTTCTAAATCGTGGATGGACAAACAGAGGCTTATCACAAACAGTACTACTTGGAGCAGATACAAGATCAATACAGAAATCCTTTGAAGGAAAAAATGCAAAATCTAAAGCCAATTATTATGATAAATGAAGAAAGAAAAAGTGAATCCCCGTAGCAACTCTTTGATATTAATAAACAGGAGTATTAATAAACTTTGAAAGGTCTTCAGTAGATGGGAATCACCTCTCCTATTTCTAAATACTAACCTGCTTTAAACCAGTAACTTAATGAAGAAATAAATTCTTCATAATAAATCAGCCCTAATTAAAGATAAGAATCTGATATGCCTTTCGATTCTTATTCCCATAATAAAGCCTAAATTTCTCAAAATATGAACCAATCTGCTTTTGGGTAAATGTAGACGATCGAAGCAGCATCATATCAATATCATCAATCCTTATAAGATTAGTAGTGCACTGCTCATTAAGGTTAATTATAAAATCAGAGTAATTTCGGAGAAATATCAAATCAAAATTGCAACTAAGTTGTGGAAACTGATTACTTGTAATTCTTGCCTTAAGATTAGCAATAAAATGATACCTATAACTATGGGCAAGTGGATTACGATGGCTATGAAGCTATGAGTTGAGTAAAAAGATAAACTAAGCTGCGATGATGAAATACTATTTCAGAAAATTTGACTTTAATTTAATTACTCTTAAGATTAAGCTTTTCTCCATAGTTCATGTTGAAAGATTAGATTTATTTGAATTTATGTAAGGAAATAATTTTGCGAAGGAAGCTTTGCTTTATTGTCCTGACCTCTCTTCTCTCAGAATCCTATATGCTCTCCTCATAGTGAGAGTGCAATAGTGAGTGAGCGAATGAGACGGTAAGGTGTGAGAAATATTCTTTATTGGGAGTAAGTGTTGCACATGCTCTTACTGATTGTAAAGCTTATATATACTTGCGAGAGAATTCAATGTATTGAGTTTTGCCCAGTCAAGCCATTCAAATCTAACTGCATTATTAAAAAACTTCTAATTTTAAATATATAATAATCAATTTTAATAAAAATTTAGAGGAGTGGATCATTTATTAAAGCATGCGAGCAGTAGCTATGAAAGCGATAGGGCAAGCTCTTTAATAATTGCTGATCAAATTGCCAGCTGCCTGCATCAGCGTAACTGAGTAGGTGTCAATATAACCTCTCATTCGTAGTCGGAGAGCAAGTCATCAATAGATGAGTTGAGAGGGTTCAAAGGAGCCCAGTACTCGTTGCTGGCAAACTCAGTCACGAGTGGCTCAGGTTCCTTAAAGCCGCCAATATCAATGGGCTTCAAAGCGATGCTGTCCTCATCATCCTTGAATTTCTGAGGGTTCACCTATTTTGTGGGAGATTCATTTTGAGGCTCATTACTTTCGTGGCCCTTAAGGAAAAATGTAGAAATTATAGGATTTAACTGCCCTTTTTCTCTTCCTCATCATGGTCTTCGTCTTCCTATCTGGCAACTTCATCCTCCTCATCATCGTCGTCATTATCATTCACAATTTTCAAAGAGTAGGCTGATCACATATTCATGATGAATTGAGATTGGAAGCTGAGCTTCTGTTTGACATCTGAGAGTTAAAGTTAGAGAACTTGGCCATGATCTTCTCCATGTTCATTTCGTAGTCCTTTTCATTATCATCTTCATCTATGGAAGTTCTTGGCTATTGACCTCCAAGGTTTCTGTTGTTGGTGTCGTTGCTGCGCTTAAGCTCACCATCGACAAATGCCTTCCAGTCCTAAGACCACTCGCTCGTCTCGAGATAGTCTTCAACAGTATGTGAAGATTTACGATGCTTCTAGAGTAAGTTGGCAACTTTAACGACTAGGGCCATGTATCCGTGGCGGATTGGGCGCTTAGAAACATGCTCAAACAAGTTCTTCTGAGCTAGTCTGATGAGGGTGGGTCCAATCTAGCTGCTTTTGAGAATGGCAGCCTTGAATTCATCCATGTTATCAAGAAGCTCTTCATAGATGTTCTAGACCTTGAGCTAAAGGAAGTTGTTCCAAGGATAAGCCTCAACGTACTGGTTGATTTTGGCAAGGCAATCAGTCTGGCTTAGAGGTTCGAGGAGAGCGCGCTTATTGAACTTGATTAAGTGGAGGATTAAGTCTACGATCTTAATACGAAGAGATCCAAGAGGAGGAGTCATGCGAGAATCGAAAGAGGTTTCAAGTTCGATTCTAGAAGCTGAGTGATCATTAGAAAGGTAATCTGCAATGAGAGGGACTGAGCTTGCGAGTACCTCAACAAGTGGTGACTCTGCGCTATCATCTTGCTCTTGAATAGTAGAGTCCTCATCGTCATTTTCATTTTGGTTGCCAGATCTCTCATCCTTTCTCTTGTCTTGGTAAATTTCGATGAGATAGTTGAGCATAGACAGAGTGGCTTTCTATGATGGCTGGGAAGAGTTCTCATCTTTGGTGAAAGCTATCTCTATAATTTTGTGGAGATTTTGGCGAGTGCAAATTATGTTGAAGTCTTCCTTATCGTCAAACATGTCAACTAGAATAGTAGCAAACCCAAAAATAATAGAGAATGAAGAGTAGCTGCGTTGAGGTTGTGATCCTCGGAATAATCTCCACTGAGCCTATCTACGAGTGCAACAAGGATTTGACTCTGCTTTGCTCTGATGTTAACAGCAACTGATGATTCGAAGTCGTGGTGTTGAATGTTTAGCAACTTATTGAGGATCTCACACACTGACCTTTGGTAGACGTGGAAGAGCAAGTCGTCCATAACTTGGCTCTCCTCTCTGAAGATGTAGGGGATGAGGAGCTTTTGTCTTCTGTTAATCAAGATAGTCATGAGCTTAGCGAAATAACCTGCGAGTACGGGATTCAAAGGGACTTCTCTGGAGCGGATGAAACGGAACAAGCGTTCAAGTAACATGTACTTGCCGCCTTCATCGAGGTCATCTAACTTTTTCTCCTCTTCTTCAGGCTCTGGCTCGTTAGCAATAGTGCTGGCAGTGGTTTGCTGAACATCAGTTGCTGCTTCCTTTTCAACGACAGCCTTATCCTCAACTTCAGGCTCTTCAGTGGCTGCAGTAGTTTCAGCTTCTTGAGTATTCTCAGCTGAGACGATCTCCTCAGCAGAAGCGATCTCCTCAGGAGTGGCAGTTTCGATCTTACTCTCTTCTACCTTTTCCTCCTCTTGCACTTAAGCAGTCTCTGTGGCAGCTACTACCTCAGTTGCTTCTACAGTCTCAGTAGGAGCTGTAACCTCAGTGGTGTTAACATATGGATCTTCGTGTTACTATTGAAGAGTAAAGTTGGAGAAGGGTTAAAATAGAAAGTGTCTGCATCAAGAGGTGGCAATTTAAAGAAATGCATTTATCTCAGATATGTAATTTTTCAAAGCACTACTAAGATTATAAAAAGAATTACTTAAATTATTATCCCAGAGAGATTATCTCTTTTGAAAAACATCATCTGAAAATTAAAACTAAACTTTATCAAGAACTTGCGTTATCACTCCTTCAATTAAGTTGGAAGAATTTAAAGTTCTACGAATATAAATCAAAGGCTCTATTATAATTTCTATATGAGTCTGTTGAACTACAGTTGAATTAACAGTTTCTTTAAATTATCCAACAGTTAATTAAATACCATTTAATTATCAGGAATATTCGGTCTAGGTCTGAGGCTCAGCTGCGGTTGCGTCTGCTGCTTTATCATCTTCGACTGGAGTTGCAGATCCCTCAGCTGGAGTAGCGGCCTCGGACTCTTTTACCTCTTCCTCTTGACCCTTAACAACTGGTTCCTTCTAAATAAAGAGGTGAGCATTTTCGCAAAATGAGTGAAATAATTTTTGAATGGGCCATGTTTAATAAATTGATCATTTATTAATTATATATCTATTTGATCTACTACGCCTATTGGCCCAAAATTAAACAGAATCTACCTACCTCCTCTTCCTCCTCACTTTCATGGTCTGATTCTTCCTTCTTCTAGATTAAATGCAAGTGTAATAAATGTCATATCAAAGAATGAATTCTACTTTTCTGGGGCGTCAAAGAATCTGTCGAGTAGCTGGTTGATCTCACAGTTGAAGATCTCACTTGCGGTGAATGGGAATCTATATGTATAAGTAAACACTCCGTCTTGGGATTCGATATTTGAAATTCTAATTGCTGATTTTCCACATCAGCTTATTGATAAGACGCATTCTCTCACTAGTGCCTGCTTATCGTATATCATCAGTCTTTAGCGCGTGCACTTACCTATGGCCAACGAGATGAGTGTCCTCTTTTGCGACTACTGTAATCAGGTCCACAAGTCTCTTCATCTTATCGTGGTCGAAACTAAACAAAGAAGGTTAAAATAAGTTCAATAGATCGAGTCTTCTCATTTCCCCATTCATCGTAATTCAATATCAAACTATGCTTTATATCTTTAGGCCCTTGATTAAGAGCGCGCGGAGTTTTAACCATTTTCATTTGGTGTTATTGGTCTAAAGCTATTTCAAATGCTTCTACTTTATTGATGCGATGATGGGGAAGCAGACCTCTCTAATCTCTTTGGGTGGAGTATGGGGTGAACTTACTATTGGATGAGTTTGTCATTTAAGTTCTTGAACTCTTGCAGGCAATCGTCATCTTCGAGTAGCTTGTCCACTGAGCAGTCTTTACTGGTCAAGAGCTCCTCGATTGATGCGCTACCCTGGCTGCGGTAAGAACTCCAGAAAGTGCTCATCATTAAATAGTGAATATTTTTAATATCTATGTCATAATTATACCACAAGTGCTGTTTAAAAATCTACAAGGGAGGTGAGGCACAACTTAAGAGGAAATATGGGAATTTTGTGAGCTCTTTAAGCTATGAAACTTACCCTCCAAAACTAAGCATGGTGTGAATGAGTGGTATTTTAGCGATAAATATGGGCGAAGGGATCCGACCTATTTTTCAAATTTATAATTATATTATAATACCTCTTCTATTTTTCACTTCTATTTAATACTTTCCTCACCCGCTGTGAAAGTAAGAATTTACAGGTTATGTAAATACTAGACTATGAATATAAATATTATTAGAGTAGTAATGGAAATAAGAGCATTCCACAAGTAGATCAATATCCACCCATCTGCTACTGCTTCTGCATGCTTGGAGATAGTCACAGAAGAGGAGACATCCAAATCTACGAAACTTACCTGTTCTATTCACGGACCTATGCAAAAGGGCAACGACTTTGCCAATTAAAGCGGAGCATCGGAATCCTGCCAAATTAAAGTGAGCATCTAGTTTGCAGATGCAATCCTCTCAGACTCTCTTATTTTGCAGCAGTTCCCAGAAGTAGAGGAATAGCTCACTTAAAAAAAATTGTTCTATATAGATTACTTTCACTTTGCAGATGGCAAGCATGCCTAGTAAAGGAGCAGCAGAGAGCGTACGAGAAAGAAGACTTAAGTTCTTGACCTAAGCAATTTCTTTTGAAGTGACCAAGGTCCTTTCCTCGTGCATTCTGGTTGAGAAGTACCCCTCCACAAGCTTACTCTTCTAGTTTGACATTATTGAGGTTGACGGTGACCTGATTTAAAACATGATAAACTGCGCTGCAGTAGCTCTCTAAAGCAGTGAAATAGAATGCAGATGCATCCTAATGTAATTATTTATTAAATTTATAAAATTGCTATAATTTAGCATCCCTACTGCTTTATCGATAGTTGTTTTAGCAGATAGGAAAAGTTTTTTAAGTTCAAGATAGTTTTATATGGATTAAAAAGCAACAAGAATTAGAAGAATGAATTGGAGAGTTGGCTTCTCGCAGATCCCTCACTATCAATTCTAAGGAATCAGACCTAGCTTTCACATAAAGCCCTCTTTGTAGTGAATTCCAATACTCAAGAAATTATATCATCTAGCATCAAACTTATATTTCAAATATAAATTTCTTAAACCTTTAGGAAAGATTCTGCCATTAGACTTAGAAGAAATAGAAACCATGACGGGTATTGCTCTCAAGGCTTGCAGTCAAATTCATGCTTACATAATTGACGCATGAGATTTTAATTAGAATTTCTTTAAATAGTCCTAGTTCATACCAAATTATTACTCCTTGAGATGAGCCTTAAATAACCTTTTAAATAAATAAAGATTTTAATCCAATTAAAAGGGATTTTAGTTATTTATTCTCAATACTAAAATGCAAGCCACAGATCCTTAGCTTACCAGCTTGTCTTTCTCATCAACCACTCCTAATTATTCTTGAAAATAAATTATAAGATTTTCAAATATAATTGCTATATTAATATTTATGTGTTTTATGAAAATTTAATTGAAAATTGATTACTAACTATTTCTTATTGTTAAATAGTAGAGCAATTCCTTCCATCTTCAAACCTAAAGTTTCAGTCAAGCAACCGCAGTGAATAATCCTCATCTCTCGCTTTTCCAGAATAAAGTGCATTTTAAAGCAGACCACACAATAAACAATCCTAATGAACTTAATTTCTAGAGTATCGTAATCAAAAATAGACAGCCTGCGACAAGCAATCTAATTAAGCTGCAAAAGAAATAAATCAAGGATCAGACCTTAATTAACGCACAGAGAATTGAACAGCAGCGAGTGCACTTCGCATTAGAAGATATTAAAAAACCAGAGGAGAAGTTTGAAAATGATATTCTGGCAAATAGGGAGCTATTCCTAATGAAGCAAGATCTCAAGAAAAAAGTCAACTTCTTTTTTAAGAACTCTGAAACTGGAGGATCAACTATAGATAGAAACTAAGATGACGAGGCACCCACAAGAGGTTTTAATTACAGCTAATTTTATCCGAAGCTCAGAAATCCAACTACCAATAAAAATTAGAAGGGAGCCCAATAACATAGTAATTTAGGAAAGTGTGGGAGCTAAGGAAGCTCTATGACGGGAATCGGTCTCGGAGTTACAGTTTCTCCCTTCTAATCTCAAAATCAGAGTGGAATATATTCTCTCAATAGTAACCGAGATAATAAAAATGAGAATTAGACTGCAAACCAAATGCTTACTTTGACCATTCCTTAAATGGAGGGTAGCCCATCTAGAGCCTAAACTCTCTAAGCATTAAGAAAGAGGTCAGATGGAATTATGTAAAGCGGGAGTTCTGTGTAGAATGATAATTCAGGTAGCCAGAGAAACCATCAGATTATGAATAGACTTTCCTCAAATTCTGGGCAACACCATTCTAATAATCCGCAAAGTTTACTTCAATCTAGGACCACATCTTTCTAACTGTAGAAGTAAAAACTGAACAATTAACACTAGTAAAATCTTCATTTATCTCCAAAATTGGGGGTTACTGAGGGAGCGATTCATATACAAACCCCAGGAAATCGAGTTTAATTTTAGAATGCAACTGTGGACTCAAGTGATGAGGATGAAATTGTTCACTTACCAACTAAGATCATTTTAGATAAATGAGACTTTAATTTATGAGATGCTTGACAATAAGAACGAGAGATTCTACATAGAATTTAACAAGAATAAGAAAAGGTCCATGGATATTATGTGGAATCGCCTTTCTCACATCATATGTAACAAGCGACCCAAAGAATTTGCGAAATTCATGAAGAAGATTGAGATTAATTAAGGCAACACTTTTTAAGCTTTAATTTTATCATGATATGGAGATGATGCAAAATATCAGAACACCTTCACCGAATATTTAGAAGAAATAGCAGCTCAGATCGATTGCAAACACTAAAAGAGGAGGAATAAGTTTGAAATCAAGCAGTGAGTAAAACACTTTAGTACTGAGCAAGCATCAGTCGACGGGTCCTTCATATCAGGTAAGTCTTATTGATTAAATCCTATACTCTCATAAAATAAAAGCCATGCGAATATGATCTAAAGACTGAACTTGAGTAATCAGCATACTGAATAACCAACCTTCAGAAAGCGAAGCAGCATTGATCCTTAAAATTAGACCAATCACCACTTAATGCCAAACACCTTCAACGGTAAAGACTTGACTCTAGATCATGCTTAACTTTTGAAGTAACTAAGTATGTTCTAAAGAGATGACCTTGAAAAATTAGTGAAGCAGTAGGATGAAGATCTGCTCGATGAAATGCTCGGAGTAGGAAACAGCAAATCTAAGCTTTAGGAAGCCTAGTAGAAGATTTTGCACGCAGATATTAATCTAGGCCAAAGTATAAAGAGGAAGGAAAGACTCATCAGGCATCTTGTAAAGAACAGGGCCTCAGATCAAATGAAGAAGTCCAATTAATTCTAATCTCAAGATAACTAAAAGCGTCGCTATACTGTCGAATCAGCGGAGCTATGCGTACTCAGGAATACTGGTAAAAGAAGGCAATTTAGAGAAATTTTGAACTCAAGCTAAAAGCTATAATTTAAGAGGCTTTTGAAAGAGGAGAGTGAAGAGGTAGAATTTCAAAGTGCAAAGATGTAAAATCATAATGAGGAGCCCTTCTTTTCCATCGCTGTGGCTTCTGAGGATGAATCATAAGCGCAACTAATTTTGTAAACTCCAGTTAATTAGAGTCATCATATTTTTAATGAAATAAATAGTTTTCAACATCATTAAAGCACTAAAGAAAAAGAAAATCCTATATCACATACTTCGAATAATTTCATGTAAATGAATATAGACTCTGATATTTAGAGTACATTGCTCAGCTAAAACTAAGATCTTTACTCAAGCCAGCATGCCGAAACTAAAGAATAAGCAAATGATTATACTAGATGAGTAGAGTTTTCAGCAAAATAAACAGTTGGGTCTACAATTAAGGATTGGGATTCTGCCAAAGGTGATTACTCAAACAGCAATATTGTTAACCTTAGGTTGCGAGGATCACATGCCAAAAAGCTTTCTTATGGAGGAGGATCTGCTGGTCATTCAGCCTTAAATAAGGATATAGATTTGGTTCTTAATCAAAACGAGAATCAAAATATCGTGAGTACCCCTAAAGTCTAAAGGAGAATTCTGAGACCAAGAACTGCAAGGCACCAGCCTTAAGAAATACAAAGCTCAAACTATTACAAGAAATAGGAGATGCTCTATGGAGATGAGATAAATTCTACAAAGCAAAGTTTGAAACTGAGAGTGCAAAGAGAATTTGAAAAGTTGAAGTAATCTCTTGATGCTTCTCATCCAAGAATAAAGAACAAATTTTTACATTGATTTTCATTAAAATAGTCTTCATATATCTTGTGACATCATAGTTGAGATTGAGACATCATCTTAACATTAAAATAAAAAACTATGTATCCTTTTTCAAAGCTTGAAAGGGATTCTCAGAGGGGGTTTAGTTCCAATAGGAAGAGTTATTAGCTCCTCTAGCCATTTTTGAAAAGCAGGAATATGAATGACGCATCCTTATTCCTCTTTGAGTTCATCTTAGCTTCTCATGAAGTATACCCATTTTTTCACCTTTGGATATTTCTACTCTATTATCATAAATGAAGAAGCCAGTCGAAGATTCATTCAAATCTTTATTCTTACACTGGCAAGATCGTCAAAGATCTTCATAAAAAAAATATCATATAAAATTTTCCTCTTTCTTAGCAGTTTATATTTAAAAAAATAAATGAGTTATTTCTACTCAATCTGTTGATCCTCGTAAACTTAATTTAAAGCAGAGCCTTGTAAGAAAAATACTCTACTCGTATGTGGTAGTCCATAGATATCTATCATGGTGAATTTTGGTTGATCCATGAAGAATTGCACCATTTATGAGAATACAATATTCATTCAAAAGCTATTCTAGCTTTGCAAAGGTCTTGTGCAATTTATCTGTGCCTCCCTTGGATTATCCATGACTCATTATGACCTCAAAAAGTACACTGGCAAGAAATATTCATCCATTAAGATCTTCATGATCATTTATTGCTGAGCTCTTAATTCTGGATCGTCAAGATAGAGCTTCACTCCCTCATTATGGAATCGATGATCAATATATTCCATGATAATTTTCGACTCTAAGATCGTTTGACCAGTGGGAACTTCCAAGAATGGGAGGAAACCTTCATTCAAGAGATAGTGCCATTTGGCCCTTCTCTCTAAATTAACCTGAACGTCTTGGTAATTCAAGTTCTTGGCATGTAGAGCAAGTCTTGCTTTTTCTACAAAAGGGCAGAGGTGGTGACCATAGAGCCTTATATGATTTTTATTCAAAGGAGGTCTTTGGAAGGTCTTATCTAGGATTTACATAGGCTTCAGAGTTTGAGTGATGTCCTCATCTACAGGAGGTTAAGTAGTTTAAGGAAGAATCTAAGTCCAAGATGATTTACGATCCATTCTATTTTTAAGTTTAATTATGATTTAACCAAATACTTATATTGCCATGAAAGTAGAAATTCAAAAAATAGAACTATATAATCTTCTTCATTTTAACTTCTTTCCCTTACTCTTGTCTTCGTTTTGATTGGAAAATTATTTCTTATCTGGTTCGCTCTTTAATTTTCCTAGCTAACTCTTTTCCTATTACTGCTGAGTTTATAGAGGAGCCTACTTTCCATTTTTACCATTAGGGCCGTAGTTTGGCTGTAAGGCGCTGACTCCCAACTTCTCTTGATTTTCATATCTGAAAACGACCTTGTTATCTCTAATTTCAGGAGATCTCGTTTCTTCCTTCACAACTTAGTACCTCTTGCTTTTATTTGTATTCTCTCTATCATTTATGCTATCTGGCCTTAAGTCTGATTTCTTCTGAGGCTTATAAAATGATTTTATAACTTAAGACTCATCTTAAAGATATTTTGGAGAATTATTGAGTAAATAAACTTGTTGACAGAGATAGAAAGATTAGGTTTGCTCTTGCTCTTTCCAAGTTAGTTTAAGGAACGAGATACCATTGAGGAATTGCTTTTCTAGTCTTTCAAACTCTCCAAGCTCTGCCTATTAATTTTATTGTTTTCAGTTTTCCTAATTGCTCCTTGCTGATCCAACCTCTTTGCACTCTAATATCTATTTACCATGTTTCTACTCTAGCTCTTTAAGTTTAAAGTTTTATCACTTTGCCTTCCCATTCCTGACTCTTGTGATTGATCATTAGTGCGAGAATTGCTACTGTTGCTAGCCATGTACATTTGCTATTCCATCATCAGTGATTTATTTAGCACCCTCAAATCATTAAGCTCTTCCTATTAAATGTCCACTAGCCGAGTTGTGTTCACAAACAGATGCTACAAATTTGACACCTCTCGTTCAGTTTCCTCAATTTTTTATTCCAAATGAGTCTTTTCCTTTTCAAACCTATAATAAATAATCTAAAAAACACCATAAATTAGACCTTTTATGATTGGTTTCTACTGCCTTTTCTAGCGTTTGTAAATGCCTCGCTTCTTTTTCTAAGCTTTAATCTCTTAATTCATGTGTCTACTACATGCTTTGGAGACTGAGTCTAGCGAAGCTTTTCTAATTTATATTTGTAGACTACCCAAGCCTAAGTTGAGGTGAAAGCTAGGAAGTGCTCATACTCGAAGTTAAAATAGGCTTGTGTTTATTCCTCCTCGCCATTTCTTGATTTGTCAAAGCAAAGTTTCCCTCCTTATCTTCTACTACAGAACCGACTGGGGCATATTTCAAGTTGCTAATCAATTACTTCAGCCTTGCCTTTAAAATTACTCTTTATTAAAAAAAAAAATTTCACTCCTTTTGCTCCTCAACATGATTTAGTTCATCGAATTTGCTTTAGAATGCTGCATCCTCCTCTCTTTTGTGCTGCTAGAGCATCCTATATTTCTCCTTCCATTTGGAAAGCTCACGATCTGCTTCCTCTTACTATTTTCCAAAGCCTGTATCCTCATCTAGCATCTGTAACTTTCTAAGCTATTGCTCGTTCTTTCCTGTGAGTTTCTTGAGATGTTTCTTCTTCTCTTTATTTATCTTTTCAACTTCAGCTATTTGATTGAGCATTTCTAGATTCCTCTGGTGCGAGCTAAAAGCCTCCAACCTATTCCGGAGACTTTTTATCTCTGCCTGTTGTTATACTATCAAGTTTTAGTTCTCTTTCAGCTTTTGGTTCTTCTCTGATAAATGCAGATAGATGTATATATAATAGCTAAATATATACTTCTTAAATTTTAATAACTCTGCTATTTAAGGTTAATCTTCGAGAGCTCCGACGCGATGCGAGAAGAAATTCAACTGATGCTTTGCTATTCTAATTCATTATGAAGCAAATAAGTTAGTAAAGCTATGTTTGAGTTTGGATTATCCACATCGTAAACAGCTTTCTTGACTATCTCTTCTAGCTCAGCCACTCTCTGCGAGAATCTTGCATTTACCTGGGTAATGTGTAAGATCTCTTCACTATACTATAATTAAGCTTATGATCTTCAAGCTCATTAAAAAAGAAATCATCACAAATCAAAAACTTTTTCACTTAAGCAACTTACTCTCTAGGATCCTAGTCAGAAACTTAAGGCTAACTTTACTAAGCGGTAGAGGCCTCAGTATAAAGACGAGGATCTTGTTCAACAAAATCAGTTTGAACACCTAAAATTTTCATTACAGCTTGAAAACAGTTTATATTTGATCTCTGATATCTTTATTTGTGTGAGGTTCTTACTTTGGATTGCAGGTAACTGATTCTTATTTTTGCTCTTAGATGCTTGATTTGGGCTATTAAGAGTATATTAAGAGTAGGAGCCAGGCTCTGGAAGTATATCTCTGATAGTTTTTATTCCTTGAGGCACTGGATTACTGACCTATCTCTGCGATGCGAGCAAGTTTTGCTTCTAGCTCATTTTTTATTTCAATTACCATTTCTCAATTGCACAAATTTCATAAATAAAGACTCATTGTTCCAATAAGAATAGCTTAACACATAACTTTTAAATAATTCTTGCAACTCAAGATCATTGACTTTCCTTTTTTTGTTGAGTAGAGTCTTCTTTAGAGTTTACTTATTTGATAGAGTCCACTAAATCTTGTGCCTTCCCTTTGACCTTTACAAAATACTTTAACTCCCTTATCAAATCTTACCTGTCTTGCTCTCTGAAAGGATAAAAATCTTTTCATCTCGTACTCCAGCTCTTGCTTAACATAGATATCGTTAGTGTACTATTTTAGTCTATGGTCTTCTGCATTAAGTATTCTCTCTACATAATTCTCGTGGTCCTTTGGAGATCGCTCGCCATAGATCTTTTAATAGTCCATGAAGAAGTTTGGATTGATCTTATTTAGCATCCATGGGAGTTTCAGAACGCGTTGTTGCATGAACACGAAGAAAGAGGAAGATATCCAGTAAATGAAGGCGCCAGCTGGCCACTAGTGAGTAAATGGCAAGTGGAAGAACTAAAGCACTGCAAAGAAGGATCTAAATCTATTCACCATCCAGTGCTCGTTCTCTTTCGTGATTCCTGACTATAAGTATTAAATGAAGGCTTTGAATTTACAGAAAGATTCATGTAGTTAAGCAAAGTTGCAACTATAGGAAGGATAAGCAAGGGATCTGGTTCGTTAAGATTTTTAAACCACCATATGCCTTGCCCTACTAGATCATCATTTTCGTAACTCATCTTCCTAATACTCAGAACCATAGTAATGAAGACTGGAATTTAAATCATATTGTAGAAGTAGAAACCTGCTAAATTAACCTTGGTTTACTTAGTATAATCGTAAATAGCTCCTCCGAAATTCCAAATGCGAGGCAAAATATTCATCTTTGAATACTTGAAGACTTATCTTGCAAGCTTGATATTAGGAGATGCCTAGGAAATCTTGTTAATGACAACCATTTGCCTTATCATAAGAGGGGCTAATATAGCTCTCACTCCGAATCCACAAATTATGATAAATGGCATCCAAGGAATAGCAGTTGCTGCTTGTACCTTTATTAGCCAAGCGGCAGTGAACGCGAAAACTGGATTGAAGAAAGACCATAGCAGAGGCATAGCAAAGACTTTAGGCGGCTTGTATTGTAAATTTTCAGCTGCTGCTGATACAGCTTAAGCAGCTATTTCAGCCTTTCCAGCTAGATCGTTTTAAAGGAGCATTTCTTAAATTTACACTAGCTGAGTTGGGTCGCTTTCTATCTGAGCATGAAGTTTAGGATTGAACTGCTTCAGTTACTCCATATCTATCATTTTTAAAAGATCTTCAACTGGAATTTACTCTTCCACAGATTTTTGAGATTGCTTCTCTTGAGAGTCAATTGGCTACTAAGTTTCTTTAAAAGCAGGTGGCTCTGGGATCTCAAATTTTGGTCTGGGCTATAATTCATCTGATTTAGGTCTGAGTCCTGAAAAATATCGGAGACTCCTTATTTATAAAGCCTACTCCTATACCCGGACGTTTCTACTAGAGGAGATTATAAATGCAGCTTGACTTATATTGAGATGTCTTAAGTATTTAAGTTGGAGAGTTGTCGATGCCCTTTTAGCATTTTAAAGAGTTAAAGACATTATGAAATTATAATTTAAGGCTTAATAAATTATTATAGGCTGACTTTAATTCATAATTCTATTTCATTTACAGATCGTTGATTACGCTCCCGCACTCTCAAGTTTTAATTAGAATATAGCTGGTGGATACCTCATCTAGCATGGCATATATTTATTTGTCGCAGGCCCATTGAAGCGGCTCTCCAACCAGATTTTAGATATCAGTGACTCTTGTAGCTGTGCCACCTTTTGTGTTGTTAGTGAACATGACTCCTATGAAGTATCTTCTGGATAAGATCTTGAGATAGTAGAGCACTTCTTTCACTTGCTATTGATAGCGCTCGTGCATTTTATTAGTCTTCCCGCCACCATACTCCCAAAAGAGGCTAGACAGAGAATCAATAACCAGCATCTTCAAAGGATAGGCAAGCTGCTTCTTCTTTAAAGCTGACAAGATCTATGACAAGTAGATTATGAGCATGTCGAAATCGTGGATCTTCATCACTTTAAGCCTGCTAAGATATTCTTAGACCTAATCTGCTTCTTTCATATCTTCTTTAGGAATCATGAAGTTCTAAAGTAAAAACTTAGACATTGCTTAATTAGATTACCTTGATTGTAGTTGAGATATTTTCAAGATTAAGATAATTGGTTGTGTCTATGTAAATTGCGCATATATCCTAATTCAAAGCGAGAGCCACCATTTTCATGCAGAGGTAAGTCTTGCCACTTCCTGAGGTGCCACTTATTTCAACTAACTCGTTGCTTCCTATCTTATTTGGTCCAAGTCTGTTGTCTAACCTATAAGGGGGGTTTTTTAAAAAAAATCTCAGTTGACTTACTCTTCGTTGCTTGTAGTGAATTAAAACACTTTTTGGTTCTCTATTTCGCATAGCTCATATGCGTTTACTGGCTTGATGCCTTTCTCAATTGCCGCCTTTTGCATAGACCGCATATATAGTGTGGTCACTCACTTCTGAGTTCTTTGACTTGCACTTTTCCAAATCCTCAGTAGTTGCAAGCAGCATCTCAGAAATGGAGCTCACTCCCAGAATATTCATCAGTTCCCTCCATTATAAACTCCTTTTAAATTTCTCTTAACAAATTAATTCGTAAGTTATTGAAACTAACATACTCCTTTCAGAAGTTTAGATTCCGATCTCTCAAATTTTTATTCAGGAATCAAATTTCAAACTGAATATTCGCTCTTATAATTATAGAATAATTAATTATGATCAGCAAATATGGATTGAGGGATGGTAACCAAACTCTTGAAATATATTTACATCTAAATATATTTTAGATGTAAAAATAGCTTTTATATTTAATCTAGCCTTTTATGAGTACGTAGCTATTATCCTTGAATGCTCTTTGAGGAATTTTAGGAGCTATGATAAAAAAGAACAATCTGACTAAAAGAATCTTATAATCTCTACTGCTTTTAACCCCTATATAAACTAATAAATATTTAATAATTTAAAAAATTTTAAACTCAAAAAAAATTGGAAAAAAATTTTAAAATTTGAAAATTTAAAAATTTTCAATTTTTTAAAATTTTCTTTTGTTATTTAAAATTTAAAATTTTAAGTTTTTTCTTCTTTTAAAAGAGTTTTTTTCCTTAAAAATTTGGGGAGTCTTGATATTTAAAAAACCCATATTAAACCAATGAGGGCCCTTTCCAACTGACCTTTCCCCATTGGGGAAAAATTCTCCAGTCCCCTTGGGGAAAAGCTGCTCCAATAACGAATCAAAAACGCTAACGAAGGGTTTTTTTAAAACTTTTTGGGGCCCCGATCAAAAGTTACTCTTAAGCCGGGATATTAGTAGGAACTATAAATGATTATTTAATTAAGCGCAAACTATTAATGGGAAAATTATTTTTCGTCAAACCTTGGCCATTTTTTAAAATTTCTTTGGGGGGTGACGCGACTCCGCCTCACAAGTTCAAAAATAAACTAGAAACTCACTTCCGACCCACACTTCAACTATCTCATGCTTGAGTCTCTATAGAAGTTTATGCTTTTTTTTAGCAGTTTATCCCTCTCTTAATTTAAAGTTTTAAAATAGTTTGGGGGGAAAAATTTAGCTATTTTTTTTTAAAGGAATTTTTGGAAAAAGGGACCTCTAAAGGGGAAGGGTTTGATACATCCCACCCAATTTTCCAATCCCCCAACCCCACCAATTACCCGAAAAGTTCTCTTTCCAAAAAAGTTTGGTTTCACCCGCTTGGGGGTTCCCGGAAAAATAAAACCCCAAAAAAATTTGGAAAATTTAAAAAATTTTGGGGGATTTGAATTTTTTTCCCTTGGGTTAAAATATCTAAAAAATCCCCTTTAAATTTACCCGGTTTATACAAAAAAATTTTTGAAGGGGAATTTTTAATTCAAAGGAATTATATTTGGTCCAGCCATTAAAGGTGTTTAGGGTTTTTTTCAAAGGGGGTTAATCCCTTTTTCAAAATAAATATTCCCACCCCCAAAAAAATTTGGGTTTTTGGGTTTTTGGGGGAAATTTTTGAACCCATTAAAAATTTTTTTTTGGAGATTAAAAACCTTCTTCCCCCAAATTTTTTTGCCCTTCTTTTAAAACCCTAAAAAAAATTTTAGAATGGGGTTTTAATAAATTTTTTGAAAGACTAGGGAAAAAAAGTTTCGGCCCTGTTTTTCCTCTTTCAACCCCTAATTATCGAAGGAGGTTTGATTCCAAAAATCCCCAACCCCCTTTGAAGGAAAGGGGTAATTTTAAAAATTTTTCAATCAGTTTTAGGGGCTCTTTCTTTTACCCTTTTGAATTTGAAAACCCTTTTTATTTTTAATTTTTAATTAGGGGTTTAAATATAATGAAAAATTTTTGGGTTGGGGGAATTTTACCAAAAACCTTTTTTATGAAGAAAGGGTTTTTAAAAACTACGCAACCCTTCAATCTTTTCTTTCCCCGGGAAAGAAAGTTAAAAGAAAAATTTTGAAATTATAGAGTTCGCTCTCTAAGATCCGAAGAAACAGTCTAAACTCAGATCATTGCTATCTTTATAATTTGACTAATTAATTTGAAAATGCTTGAAGACCTAACCTCAGGAGAGTGGGACATGGAAGATTTTGATAGTCTTACTACCTTTAGAAGAGACGTCATTAGATATATTCTAACTCAATATAGGATTCTATGTGTGGCCCACCGTATAGAGGTGCAACGCCTAAAGCTGTAACTCCCAGCGAAAGGCCTCTTTTCATTCCTCCACAGTTTCATCGAGCTTTCTTCTCACCTAAAAGTCTTTATTAAACACTTAGCTCTATTCTAATTTTTTTTAAAGTCCTCATGAAGAAACTGTTATCCAACCAAGTAGTTCAAGACTCATTCAGTGAGTTCCTCCGCAGCCCGCAGATAGGAGTATTCGAAGATCAGGACTTCTTTGAGCACCCTTACCTCGGAGACATGCTATTTCTCAACATTTTGGATCAAATTTGGCTTAGTGAGGTATTCGATCCTATAGCACAAGATCTTTCTCTAGTTTTAAAAGGTGAAATAAGAGCAGTTCATCAGATGGACAAACTCGAGGACCTTCTCAACAAAAGAAGCATTCTATGCAATTCATTCTCTAACTATTTATTGCTGCAAGATACTCAAGTATTTCAGGAAAGGAAAGGAAAATTAGAAAAGAAAGGGCATCCTTCCGCAAGTTCTGAGACTTCAGAACAGTTTATTCTTAAAATATTTTTGCTTTGACAGTTGTGACTTGAATCAAATGGATGATGATATCGCAGAATACACAGGTCAGATGATAGAAGACTTTTTATTCAACTTGTCTCAAAGAGTTAACATTTTTCGTCCCACTTTTAAATGAGAGTGCGCTCTCTTCAAGAATTCTGCTGTGAGGCTAAGAGATATGAACACACCAAGTTCGCACAGTAAGATTTTGATGAGTATTACTACGACTTGAAGAGAAGTTACATCTTGCACTCCTTCAATATAGAGCTTGAGCAAAAGCTAGATACTTTAATTTCTTGTTAGATAATAAAATCGACTTATTTTAAGCTGTATCAAAGTCTGGGAATACAGATTTCCTCTTCTATAAAAGACATGACAGTTTACCAGATCATTCCCTAATACCTACACGGAACCTTCTTCTTCAAAATCGTTTAAGCTCTCTTCAAAAGTATTGACTAGCAACAAGTATTCAATGCCTCCCACTTAAGGTACGCTCTCTTTATGCTTCTCAACATCGAAAATGAAACTTCTCTTAATAAATTATTTTCAGTAAGTGTGGCAATAAATTTAAACCAAGTGGGCAGACAAATTGAACAGCAGTCTTCGTAAATGCCATATGAAATTGAGCTAGGCTCCTCGTCTTACTATAGAGCAACTCGAGATGTCAGACTTACAGCGCATTCTTTACAAGATAGAGCTTGGAGTAGAAAGCTAGCACGATTTCCAGAGAGAAATAACCTCCAAGAAAGAAGAGCAGAACGTAAAAATTGTCAGAGAAATACAGTTAAGAATGAGCAACTTGGTGCAGAGAAATTATGAGCCCATGCTTCAATTTAAGTTCTTTATTGACGATGGGCTTTCGCGGTGACGTGGCACAACTGATCAAGGAGTTACGCCTGTGAATTACTTTAAATCGATTAAGTATTATATGCCCGTTAGGGGTTCTTAATTCCTAACTATTATTATTATTAAAAGTTCTTTATCTTACTAGTGTGTTTGCTTCATATAAACAGCGATAGTAGTATCAACTAACATCCTCCCACTGGTGGCATTAGTAGCGGTAGTGGGAGTGTTAACACAATAAATGATAACTATTTAAATGCTGGCAACTAATTCTTAACTAACAACAATATTCTATCATCTGCAACGAGAGACTTTCTCATCCCGGGAGGTCTCACTCTAACGAGATCTCATTGATCGTGTCCATATGTCTCCTCCATTTGATTAATAAAGCTTCATCAGCATCATATCATCAAAACAAAAAGTTAAAAATTTTGCTCTATTCAGGCACAAATTTATTTACAATAATTTATGAAATAAACAATTCCAGCAAATATATTTCAAAGCAAGTAATAAGGTTATAATAAGAATATACAGAGTCCAGAGCCAAAGATCACAAATATTACTATACGCAAGCGCTCATTTATTATTTCTTATTAAGAATAAAGATATCATTATAAATAAATAGTGATCCGATGCAACTTCAGACAATGCTAATTTAATTTATTTTACACTCAGTTATCATTACATATTCAAGGGCGCTCAAGTTTCTTAAATAACGAGTTAATTACAGGATAATTAAGACGATTCAAACCAAAACTATACCAATATCTCCAGGCACCATCCTTTGGTCTAAATGCCAATTATAGAGATAAAAGTGGAGAGATCCATCTCCTGGAGCGAATTGCAATTCATCCAAGAATTCGGCGTTTTCCATAATGTCTAGTGCATTGAATACATCTAATCCGAGCTCCTTTGCTTTAGCTAAAGCGTATTTCATCAACTCATGAATTAAGTCTATCTATTAATCACTAAAAATTGAAGAGGGTTAACTGTTCCGACATTATAGTAGGCGTAAGCAACATTAACATGATCGTGCTAATGTCCGTTCTTTTTCAAAATTGCTGATGGAAGAGTGTAGAAAGATATCACATCAGTGATCTTCTTGTTTAGCAAGCTTTGAACAACGTACGAGCTCATAACACCTTCTCTGGGAAGAATCATGTGGCTCAATTCCTCTGGAGTTAGCTTAAGCTTTAGTTCGAATTTCTTAAGATACTCTGCCAAAAGTTTGTGAACTTGAGGGATATCTGCAGCTTCCATGGGCCTAACTTCTCCTGCAAGATTTATCTCATTTAGAGTAGGAGGCTTGTTCAACTTTTGATACTTTGCCATCGACATCCCCTTAGGTAGGGAATTGAAGCCGACTTCAACAAGCTTCTTAACATCAAGAGATCTATGGAAATAAGTAGCAGTTGTAAGTGGCTCCTAGAAAACAACTCCAGCTGTGTAAACAGCTTGCTGCACTCCGGTTCTCATAATTCTGCGCGTTACTTCCTTTATCAAGACTGGAGCTAATCTCTTTGTTCTTAGCTTTTTGTGAACACACAAAAAGTTAATCTCTGCCATTTAGGTCACTTGCTATTTAGTCTACACTTTCACTGGTATTCCTGATATGAAAGCTAGTAGCTTTTGATTCTAGCCACCCCTTACTCCAACTATCCAATCAGGATTGAAGTTTATTAAAGATAATTAATCATTCGATTTAAAAGTTGGGGATAAGAAGAGCCCATCTTAGGAACTCAACTGGATAATCAAACCTAAATGTATTTTCGCTATCCTCCACATAATTGTTTTTCAATAACTCGTAAACCTCATTTGCCTACACGTCATCTTTAATGTCAACATTAGCCCAAACGAAGCCTTCAGGAAGCGCAAAAGGTTCTGCCTAAATTTCCTCTGGCTTGTATTTCCTAATAGGTCCCTCTTTCTTTGGCTATAAACGAAGATTAGTCATTATAATACTAGAAAACTGCGGATTTCTCTATTGATTAGAGTTATTACCTTTTATCCCGGCTTATACTTCATTTGAACAGGTTGAGTATCCCAAAATTCGTGCTTGTCCTGAGGAAGAAGTTATCTGAGCCAATCTATCTTTTTTCTATCTTCTAATGATGTTTCTTGCATGCTGAATTTGTTTATGTAATTGAGTATGTTGTCTTTCATCTCCTCTGATATTTCACTTGGTTCCTTCAATGCTGAGCTGCTCTTGGCTTCCTCTGCAACCTAGGTTTCTGAAGTTTAATAAAAGACTCTTAATTTAATTAAGGAGCAGTTGGTACTTCCTTAACTTCTTCGATAGTAGGATTTTCTTCTGTGTTGTGTTTTGGTTAGGATGACTCCATTTTGTAGGTTAGCTGTTGATCGAATTCAATATTTATTAATGAATAGTAGTAGTTGTACTTTTAATGATCAATTTGCAAGAAAAGGAGTGGTTTTCAAATCAAAAATATCTTTCCTCTACCTCTAGAATATTCTAGTTTAATGATAAAAATGTAAATGCTTTTCTAAAAAGACTATCAAAAAATGAAATAGGCTTACAAAGAGAACCAAAATTTTCATCGAAAGGGCCTTTAGAGGGCTCATTAAAAATTTTAATTTTTAATTGGCTCATGAGCAATTATAGACCATTCAAGAGTAAGATCTTTGTCCTCTAAAACTTCGTTCTCAACATAGAAATCAGAAATTATAGTTAAGCTGATGGATAAATAGATACGATTAGAGGATGAGTCATATTTATTAATCGAAGATAGAGTTCTTTAACAAAATGGTTGAGAAGATTTAAGGAAATTAGATTTTTAAAGCGTTTATTTTAAGACTGAAGAGAAAAAATTCATGAAGTCTGTGATCTACACAGGACCTGGAGAGTTTGAATACTCTAATTCAACTAAAGAAATCCCAACTCCAGGCAAGGGTGAGGTACTCATCAAGGTTGAATGCTGCCCAATTGTTCCTTCTGATACCTACTTCCTTTCTGGAACTTATAGTGGCAACTATACTTATCCTATAGTTCCAGGCTCCGAGGGTTCAGGCACCGTCATATCTAGTGGAGGTGGTTTTATGGCATGGACTCTTGTTGGCAAGAGAGTTGCTTTCGGAAAGCAAGTTGAGAGAGCAGGAAACTTCACTAAGGATGGAAGTTTTGCCGAGTATGCAGTCACTTCAGCTATGCACTGTATCCCTATTGACGCCAATCAGACTTTTGAGCAGGGATCAAATGGAACACTCAATCCTTTGACAGCAGTTGGACTCGTTGAGAAGGCTAGAGAATACGGAGCAAATGCTATTGTACAAACTGGAGCATACTCTCAGGTCGGAAGAATGGTTGCGAGACTTTGCAGAGAGCAAAACATCCCACTCGTCAATATCGTCAGAAAGGAAGATCAAATTGAGGGATTAAAGACAAAGCATGGAGCTAAGTATGTCTTGAATTCAGAGGATCCAAACTTCCAAAGCAACCTCAACGCCATTTGCAAAGAACTTAGAGTTAATGTATGCTTTGAATGCGTTGCCGGGCCAGTCGTTTCAAAGATAGTTGAAGCAATCAGAAATAATGGAGTAATCATTGCTTATGGTGCTCTCAGTCAAGAGAAGATTTCAGGTATCAACCCTCTCAAACTTATGGCAAATAACATCAGACTTCTAATTCATCATATTTATAAAAGTTAGACTTGAGGGCTTCCTTCTTCCCTACTGGGTGAAGCAAAAGAGTCTCTGGGGTCAATTGAGCGTAATTAAGCAAAGCAAACATCTTTTGGAAGATGTTGAAGTATCCAAGTGCTATGGATTACATCAAATTAAAGAAGCTCTGGCTGATTACAAGAGCAACATGAGTCAAGGCAGAATCATCCTCAAGCCATCTCTTTCTGAATGAAAGATTCCTGAGTCTAATTACCATTAGCCTGAATGGTTAAGGGTTAATAGAGATTAAACGCGTTTAAGTTGATAGGAATGAATAGGATATATGGAATATTTGACCTAATATTTATGTAATACCTTAAGTCTCAGTAATCAGTACGTCATATCTTTGATAAATGCGATCATTCCTCATAAATTTGCTCTACGGTATGATTATTCGAGGAATCTGGGTATTTTAACAAAATAAACTTTAAGAGAAGAAAAGTGAGATATATTTTAAACCCTGCTCTTTTGTATAATCAAAAATTTCTCGCGGACTCAGTTGTTTTTCCTTATCATTTCGCAAGGCTTTATGCATTTTTCATCTTTTAGCCTTTATAAGTAGAAATAATTTAATTGGTCTAGCCCCGACTAATGACAGGTTTGTTTTTTATGTTACATGGAGGAGGATTATAGCGCCTAGAAATGTGAAGGACGATAAAAATTACTCCGTTGTTGTTGCTGCCAAACTCCTCTCTTGTCTAACCCAATTTGGGCTCTCTTCACTTAGGTCGTTATGCCTCGCTCGGGAAACTACATCGTTTGAATTTGCTTTCTCATTTCTAGCTTTGAAAATTTCTATCAATCCTCCTCCGTGACTTTACAAGTTTGCATAGCCAATCTAGGTTATCTCTGGACAAACAATATCCGGTTTACAAGTTTTTTGTTCATAAAATTTCTTACCCGGTGTTCTAACTTAGATTTCACCTATTCCATACTTACCTAAATCCCTTATCCTCCATCACTTTATCTTCTTTTTCTTTGATGATATATCAGGAGCGAGTTTCGAATTGTACCCTCTTATAACGGAATATTTTCAGAATAGAGGTATGGAAAGCGGGGTGGCGCAGTGGGAGCGTACTAGGCTCATAACCTAGGGGTCGGTGGATCGAAACCACTCCCCGCTACTTTCTTTTTTGGTCTTTTTGCACCCAATATAATTCGTCAGAAATTTCCACTAATTTATTCATGATTGCGACTCTATATTTCTAATTACAAATTACTTTATTATTCCACTTCTCTCTCCTTGCGCGTAGTGGATTAAAAAATAAGAAAGAAATAGCAATAAACTCGATAATTGTCTTTTGCTAAAGAATAGCGTATTAAAGATAGAGTAAAATTCTATTATAGATTATCGCATTTGAATGTTATTAAGTTAATTTAGTAATTGAGTAAAATGATGAATGTAATCGGTAATGCAGCACCAGCTGCTAAGAAAGCAACAGTTGCGCCCTCTTCTTTAATCGTGAATCAAAATATGAGCTATCAAAATTAAGAGCAAGGGGTGCCACACCCAAACCATATAAGATCAACTTCAAATTCCAGATCAAATTTAAACAAACCAAATGTACAAAACTTCTACGTTTAAAAAACTCAAGTGTAACAGATGATAGCTGCTGCAGGTCTCAATAACACATTTTATCACAAAACATAAGACCAAATATTTCATATCTTCATTATTTACTAAAATATTGAAGCAGAGAAATAAAGTACTAAAGGAGACTAATCAGATTCTTAATCCCCAAAAGTTGAGCAATTTTCACAAGCTAAACACTCAGCATATTTAAATTCCACGAGCGAAATAGAGAAACAACTCTAATTTGCCAAACTAAGAAGTTATAGCCCAGAACTGGTTGAATCAGACATTGCCTTTGAATGCAGCTCAGCATGTTACTTCATTAAATTTTACTTCAAGTCAGATTGAAGCAGGAAGTGGAGGTGCAATAGAATCAATTGACGCCACTCCCACAAGTTAAGCTAAAAATGTATAATTATCTAGCAAATAGTAAAACTTTCACACTGCAAATTAGGGGTCCTCAACTGCTATGAATGATTAATTTAGTACCAACGCTTTAATTTTTGAAAACTTGTCCAATGCTACCCTTACTAATCTTATCCAGCCTCCTGTTGTGCCTCTTTCTGGAAAGAGGAAATCTCAAAAGTTATCCAATTTCATGGGCGCAACTTAGACTATCAGAGCTAAGAGCACGCTAAGCAAAAATGAAAAGTAATAGCTTCAAGCCAAGTATTTAAGTTATAATTTTGAAAATTGCTTTTTATTTGGTGGGTTTACAGCCTTAGCAAGCGATTTAGCATCTAAATCATTTGCCGATTGGCGTGTAGGCTATTTAGTAGAGCTCTATTAAAAAGGCCAAAAAGGTAACGCTTCAACTTTTTGTTTATGAACCTTATTTAAAGTTTTTTATAGACGAACTCAATTTAATTTTTAAGATAACTTGATTATTTCTAAAAATTTTAAGGAACTCAATTGGGATAATTGACCATTAAGATCTTCAAGGGTTTTTAAATTAAGAGGCCGCTTTGCACACAATTGATTATAGGAATTAGTCTTCGGGACCCATGAATAAAGCCAACAGAACTATTGTTGGAAGAATCGGACATGATCAGCGACTAAATGCAACAATAGCAAATCCCAACATAATCTCAATTAAAGAGCACTTTTATTATAAATGGCATTTTAATCGAGCCTTATACTCAAAGCAACTTGCAATTATTCCACAAACATAACTAGACTGTAATTATTGAGCCATCGTCCAAATCTAAGGTTAAGAAAGTCCTAGCAACTGCTGCTGTTTAGTTTAACAGTTAAACCAGGAACGAGCAAAATGGGCTCTCTAGTGTCAAACTAAAGTAATAGCTGACTTATAATAAAGAGGTAAGAATATCTTAAAAGGCATTATCAGATTTCATCTTATTTTTAATAGAGAACTCGAAGTTAGTTGAAGCAGATTGTTTTCCACCATTAAAACTCAACTTCAGCGCACTAATCTAATCTGAGGAATGCAGCTAAGCTCAATAATTTCATCGAAAATCAGATTAACAATATGCAGAGCAGACAGTTGAATAATTACTCCCCACTCGGCAATACCTATCTTCTTCATGTACTCATTGTAATCTTTGTAACTTTATTTAGAAAAGAAGCGAGTCAGTGGCAGCCACTAATCATCCTGACTATTAACTCTACCATATGAATCTTATGCAATAGTAGTAGCAACTACAGTAGTAATAATTCATGACGAACTAATAGAGACAGCAAATTTAGTAGACTATACTCCTTTAGCAATAGCATTAGCAATAGCTCTAAAATTAGCAATCTTCTAATCAATATCTGGGAAATCCTTAAATGGAGTATTTATATAAGCTCATATATAAGTATGTTAGTTTAATCCCTAGTAGCAAGTTTTATAAGCATCTGGGGTGAGAAAAAGGGGAAGCATGGCTAATGCGAGCAATAGAATTAGAATGCACTAGCAAAACAGCAACAGGCCTCAAAGCAACATGAGATTTAGAGAACAAGATTAGAGTAGTTAAAACTTCATTGGCAACTCCCATATTTCAGATAAATCTTCATTTTACATTATCCGAAACTTTTATATCAATAAACACTTAACTTTCATTGATAGGAGACTATGGAGGAACGAGCGGTGGGAATAATAATCCCTTCAACAGCGATACTAGAAAGAATATAAGCTAGGGTTTTAATGTGAACTCCAGTGATGGAGGTGGCCCCAGATCTTTTATTTAGACTCAGTAGCAGATCTAAAATTAGAGCTCTCATTCTCGATCTAACTAAAAAAGCAACTATTTGGATGGAAGCTAACTAGGAAGCAATCTTCACTCTCATAATGCCAGCAATACGATATAAGTATAATCTGCAGCAAAAGAGAGCCTACACTTAATGGAGAAAAACAGTAGTAATCATAAAATTGCACAGATTTCTGCTAAAGTTGTCACCAAAAATAACTAAAATATTCCTTCTGAAGGAAAAACTAAAGGTGAATCATCAAAGCATATTCTATTTTTAAATATAGTTTAATTTAGAAAGAATTCAAATAAATTAGTTAAGGAAAAGAATGATAAGGGTAAATTATTATTACAATTATTGCTTTTGAGAATTGTATAAATTGTCATCTTTCATCGCTATTTTTTTAAAGTAGAAAAATCAGACATATTAAATCTTAAAGAAAATTCATAATCCAACATTAGATATTTTAATTAAAGCATTTTTTGATTAATTCTTTAAATTAATCCAACATAATTTTTTAGATGGAATTTTTAAAGCAAATTCTCTAAGATCGCGCAAGTAAGAAAACTTAAAATTAGGGCTCGCTAAATAAAGCATAAACTAAGTAAAAAAGTGGCACAAGTGATCTTAGCCAAGGTTATGATGAAAGCATTTTCAATTCAAATAGTAAAATAAAGAATCTGCAGAACTTGAATGTGAAAAGAGAGCTTTAAAAGGCTAGACAAAGAGAAAGATAACATAATCAAGAGGAATATTCTGATGAGGAATATGGAAGAGAATAGGACGAGAATGAAGATGGCTATATCTCGAATGAGATTTAAAACTACCGCTAGATTGATAATGGAGAAGACATAGATTAAGTGATGCGAGCATAGTAGCTTTTCAATTTTGAAGATGATGCTATAATGTCTCATTCAGATTCCTATATTGACAATTATCCTCCAGAGGAGATTGAAGTACCAGATATTAATATATTTAATGAATATGTGATAAATAGATGAGATATAAGGTTGCAAGATGACATGCTAAGTGATTCGAATAAGACAAATTACAATGCAAGTTTCCTTTTTCCAAACGAGTCAGGAAAGATTCAGCAACAATAGATCATCTTAGAACCTACACTAAACTAGTTGCAGGTATAACCGAATTAGTTAAACAAGACTTAAAAAAAGATTAAGGCATTTCTTACTTTTAAAGTTTTAAACTTTTAAGACTCAAGTGATTATAAACACAAACCCTCGGACAAAAAACCCCATCTTGATTCAAGACAGTAGCCTAGAACAAAAATCTTCAAATTAGCAGCTATAGAATCAGAATTCTTAGAATAAGCAAGGGAGCGAGTAAAAAATGCTCCAACCTGAGTAAAACGCGAAAAATGTTATTGAAAACGTGACGCAATTTGAGATTTTTGAATCTTCTTCTGAAGATGAACTCTCTTAGTGCGCCTTTGAGTCAGCTGCAGAATCTTACTAAAAAAGAGAAAAAGGAGGTGACAAAGAAACAAGTGTATTGTATATTCTACTCTTGCCACTCTATTTGTTTATAAAGTGCATAGAGGGAGTTCAAATAAAAAGAAAAGCAAAGAAGGCTAGATAGGAAAAAGCAAGAAAAAGATAAAAAGAAGAAGGAGAAGGAAAGAGCAGACAAGAAACTTGAAAGACTTATCATCAAGAAAAAGCACATCAATAATATAAACCTCACCTAATCTTCCAAACTCTAAAATAATTTTCATATTCTCCTCTTTAAGTTAAGTATTTCATAAACTAGGATCGGTGCCAAATATAAAGTACCCTCTTGATTTTGAAGACATTCAAGATGATCTATTAAACTTCAGAGATTCAGAAAGAGAATCATTGATATCTTACCTAGCAGAGAGTAGGCATAAATTAGTAGACACTCCTACACGTTTAGTTAATGAGAGCAACGAGTTTTTAGTTGAAAATTAATCACCCTAGAAATTAGAGATAAAAATAACTGACTAGGCTGAAGCAGGAAATACCGAAAATAAGGGAATGAGTTCTGAACGAAAGAAAGAAAGGAAAAGAAAAGATTAGCTCATTGAAATCTTGGTCAAGAAAAAGAAAAATGAAAATGGCAATGAGCTTAGAAGGAGCAGTTAAGTACTTGAGAACAGAGAAGCTTTAGACCCTGAATTTGAGTTTATAATTGAAAATATTCATAAGCGCCTTGCGAATGCAGACAAAATTAATGGGTAAAGGTTGGGCTTAGGATCTAGAGGGCTCTCCAGTAATAATTAAAGAAGCAATCCTTTCCGTCACAATAGCAATACAATCGTCGGGTAATAAAAACCTTAACCACAATTAAGAACGTAGAGCAGAGGAGGAGTGAATGTAAATAATCCTTAGCCGAAATAATAAATGAATTTTCAATTCCAATACTGAATCAAGCTAGTTTTGATTCTAATAAAGTTTTTCCATCCACGATAATTAGTTTCTATCAATATCTAAATTAAATGTCCGAGTGTTATAAATATTTTATCTTCGTAAACTTAAAATCTAATGGCAGATCAGAGCCCAGATTCAAAGGCCGCTGCAGGAGTTATTGCTCAAACCGACTTGCCCAGTTCTAAGCAGATAAATTAGTCGCCGCTGTCTGGAATCTCATTTCAAGCTCTATCTAGAGATAGGAAGGACTGCTTCTCCTCAAATATCGAGATTTAAGATATGTTGATGCAATCTTTCAAGCCTCTAGTTCACATGGTGGGTTTTTAAGAGACACATTTAAAATCTTATTTTATCCAATTCTTTCTATACTTTGCATGGATAATTTTTATCATTCAACTATAACTCAAATAATCCTAGAAGTTATATAGTAGAACTCACAAAAAAGTGGGGCGAGTGGAAGTGCATTGTTCTACAAGTACTATAACTTAAATAGCTACGAGTTCTTCGATTCTTCAGCCAAAGATATCCCAATTATCTACAGAGAAACTTTTAATGATTCTGAACATATCATATTTTTATAACTTCAATGGGAGGGAGAATAAAGCAGTCGCAAAATGATATTGGATTATTGACTAATTCTTATTTCAAATCTACAGTGCTATTCAAGCCTGCTGTAACTATACTCGTCTTTGACTGGTAGCATCATCAAGATTCCGGCTATGATATATAAATGCTCTAAGTGTGTTATCTGTATTCTAAAATGATTGGAAAGCTTATGAGGCCCAAGTACTTGCCGAGATAAAGTAGCACTAAGAGAAGTGTTTAGGCTCCCGCTAGTCAAAGTTTCTCTTGCTAATCTTCCTACCTCTGAATGACGAGGGTAAGGTAGACGAGAAAATAGTTTCACTTAAAAGAGCAGTGAACGCTAGAGGTGACGAGAACATCAAGACTTTCATTTTGCTAACAAGTGGTTTCGAAGGGCTAAAGAATATTGGAAAGAAATTCGCAAAAGTTCTAAACGATCTGTGTATGAGCTACTATCAAGAGAAGAAAGTGCTAGTCAAGAAAAATCAAAAGAAGCTCCTGAAGGAGGAAGTAGTTGCATAAGTAAGATATTCTTTCAAGCATGCTATTCTCTCAGCATTTACCAAGCATGATTATTCAAAGCCTACCAAATATGCAAAAGAAGCTTACTCTATGCTAAGATAATCGCTGGGTAATTTATAAGGATTGGTTTTTAATGAAATAATTTAATTCTACTGTGAAAATGAGTTATGAGGAAAAGAGGGAAAATGCGGATTTGATAGCGATTAAGATTTGCCAGTTTCAATTAGCCTAAGGGAACCATGTCTCATTCCTTGAGACTTACCGCCAGCACTTCTACACTTTCTAAACTAAGTTAAACATGCTTAGGAAGGAGCAAAGATTTGAGGAGCTAAAATGGAGGGCAAATTGGATGCGTCTAATGGGACAGTTTCTTGAAATGTATCCTTGTCCTGATGATAAGCTCGAACTATTCAGTGGTTACTATTTCTACAATTGCATGGCAACTCAGATTGCACAAATAAATTTATGGTTGCAATATTTCCTCTCAAGATTTAATTTTCAATTTTCAAGGGAGATTTCTTAAATTCTTGAAGCAAGTCTCTCATTCTTATTGAAGCCTTACATGAAGCCTCAAGAGACGCTCCTTGATTTCAGTACTATATCCCTTGAAGGAGAGGAAAACAAGAACGAAGGAATCTTCAAAAGAAAGGCAATAAGAGTAAAGGAACCTATTCGCTTCAATATTGAGCCTATGCCTCTAAAGGTAAAGTTCAAAATGCAGAAGGATGAAAATAAGGATCAAGCACTTCTAGGAGATTTCTATAACGTCTACTTTTCCTTCTTCTATATCGTTAATTACCATAATTGATGGTCTCTCAAGTACTCGATGATTCTTTTTCAAATTGTCTCGTCTTCACTAAACTAGTCATCCATTAGCTAATCAAGCCATTATAATAATTAGCATTCTCTGAAGTGCACTACCTTATAGAGAGCTCTTCTTCAAATATCCTTTATAGTTAAAATTTAAATGAAATTCGGAATTAAATTAAAATAATAAATGAGGAGTTGTAAAATGTTGGCCGTTAAATCAAGAGATAACTAGTCCAATATGGGGCTTGTTCGATAGCTCTTCAAATTATAAGATGAGTTTGTTCTTCCACCATTACGATAGGAGGTCCCAGTGAAGAGATATCGAAGTCTTTGACTCCGAACCAAGAAATTAACCAAGTTTAAAAACTTGTGACTGAGGTAACTCAATCCACAGACTTCCTACGAAGAAGTTGCAAGGATCAAAGTTGCTTATAATTTTATGCTTAATCGAATGGTAATAATTTTAACCCAAAATCTCACACTTCAACTGCCTAGGATTTTAAATTTCTTAATTTATTTATTAATTTAATTCTCTTTTTTATTAAATTCTCAGCTATAATAAGAAGTTTCTTCATCAATCCTGGGTCCAATCTCTGATTCCCTAACTTTTGCAAAATAAAAGTCAAAGATTTTCAAAGATGTGGAAGTATTTTATCTACTCAACCCGTCTTATCTCTGATTCATGATTTAAGTAAGCAGGATCAAAGGCAAGTTATGAGACAGATAGTTGCTATAGTTTGACTTATTCTGCTATTCAAAATAAATTGGGAAGTTAAGAAAGCACATTAACTTCGAAATGAAGCTCTCTAGTTAGCTCCTCTTGATGCAATTTACCATAATTTTATTCTGGTTTGATTTATACTGTCTAAGCATTAGTCAGAGTCTCAACAGACAAGTGATCTATAGCATATAACTCTAAAACTAAAAACAAGAGTCTTTTTCTAAGATTTAGTTGCACTAACCACTCAATTTGGAGCCCTTTGTTGCTATTTCTCAAGTCTTACATATCTTTCATGCTTTCAAGAGATAAAAGAAGACTGAGTCTCCCTAAGTTCAACATCACTGAAATAGTCGATGCTGAAAAGCAAGTTCAACTTATCAAAGGCTTCTCAAGAAAGTGCTTAGTCGTCAAGTGATGATATACAGATCGTCTAAGTGAGAAATACGAATCTTGTTTAGCTAATGAGTTAGAGATTTTAATTTTATAAAAGTTAATTTAACTTAGTTTATTCAAATTTATAAATAAAAGCATTCTTCATTCTGTGAAAAATCAATGAAAAGTGCTGTAATCAGGTAACTAGTGGCAGTGTAGGAATCTTGAGTGAGTTTGGCTTCTATTCTTTGGCATTAGATCACGCTTACAAGCCAACTGACCCTACTCTAAGTTAGGACCCTAAATATAGCTTCTTACCAACGATTGAAGAGTGTAGATGATTATATAAGCATCATGGAAAAGATGTTGATGAAATTTACTTGTACAAAATAATTAGTTTCTTAATTTAATTAAAAAATGAGAGTATTTTAAACCTGTTTTCTTCTTAATTCTATCATAGAGTTAAAATGCACCATTAACATAGAAATTAAAGTATAAATTATTGTCATAGCTTTACAAACTCCTCCTATTCGATCGCTTTAATAAATAATACCATCTTTAAATTTTAATTGTAGCTTTGATTTTAGATTCCTTTATAGCTCTGATTCTCTCTTCTTGTATTTCCAAGTCTAAATGAATTCAGTAAACATTAAATTGGTGAGAGAGAATTAAAGATACCTAGTTAAGTGGCTAATGCTTCTGCCTCTTTTTTTTATTTGTCTTCAAAGTCCATAAGGAAGTTTAGCATCCGAGAATTAGTTTTATGTAAAGCTCGAACGCAATCTAATTAACTTAAAAATAATTTATCTAAACAATCTTAGAGACATTTCTTTTCAGAGCTATATAGCGCAGGGTCCTTGAAATTCAAGCAGCGAGGCATACACATCTAGTTTATTTGAGTTAGAGAGTGACCTATTATGGCCGATGACTTTTCCTTCTTTAACTTTTTTAGATTTTTCTCCTGCTCTTCAAGCTCTTATAAACTGACTCTTTTCTCCATTTTGAAGTGGCTAAGTTAATATAATAATGCAGATGAGTGGTTTATAAATTTGAAGTTTATACTTACACAGGGAATAATGGGCATACTAAAAATAATTTTTTCTCAGTCTTCCGATTTAAAGTGGGATGAGACTGAAGTGGAACATGTACTTTTCCTGTGGCATGAATAATTAAATTTGAGCTCTCCTCCTATGTAAAAGTCATCTGACTCTTCAATCATAAATTCAGAGTCAATGACCATTTCAGACTGATTCTCAATCTCCAGCTCCAAATCACTTATAATAGAGACTAGTAAAAGACTCCTCGTTTAGAATTCTCAGCTTCAGAGGGATGTCGATCAGAGTTAAGGGAGGACTTGGAACTATGCACTGAATCAACTGCGAAGAATGGCATTACTGGTCTAGCTATATCGAGTTGTACGGGTCCTCAGAAGGATTCAAGTCCAATAGATCACTTGTCTAATTAAATCGGAGAATTTCAATTTTCGCTTTTTAATTAATGCTTAGAACCAGTTGATGGTGATGCTTTGATTCCTAACAGTTGTGGTTCAACACTCTGAGATATGGAATACCATGAGAAGAGAAGCTCTCCGAACTGATCAATTTCTAGCTTTTTCTTTTGATTACTTGCAGCATTATGTGAATTAGACTCTGGAGCATTCTAAATCTTGACTCTGAATATTTGCTCGAAACTTTCCCCAGGAGAAAGTCTCACAGTGTCATTCGTTCCTCCGCTAGAGAGCAGAGTTGAAACTGTGGATACCCTTTCAACCCTGGAGGTGTCGGTTATCTCTAGATTGACTCCTTGCAAGCAAACATCTTTGCTCACACTTTATGAAATGAAGGTGCAATTCAACCAGCTTTCTTCATTGTTAGGAGCAACAAGAGTAGATAGTTAACTTATATGATTTCGAAGTTTCAAGTTTTGGATAAAAGGATCCGAATTCTTAATGATAAGAAATTTTGAATGGGCTCACACTGTGAATTTTAAGTGTCTTGCGATGACTCTGTCTCATATTTTTACTCCAATTTTATTATGCTTATCAGAATTCTAAGTAAATCCATATCTAAAAATTAGGTTGACAGTTGTGACACCTTCAGTGTATATCTTAAATCCAAATCTGAGTTTTCTAGTATCTATATGCATATCTAGCTTGTTCCCTTGCTCTGTCTAGTAATCTACTTCTTGCATTTCTTTGGATTCTCTTTACTCTTCGCTTGTGCCTGGAGATCCAGACGGGTGGGTGTTTTAATAATTCTCTCACATTTATTAAATAATAAAGAGCTCTCTCGAACCACATTCAAATTCTTGAAACTTCCGACTTGGCTTGATATCTCTTTATTCATATAAATTTAAGACGAGGCTAGAGTCTTAGAATCATCGATTAATCAAACCATCAAGTTCTAGTTCTCTAACTAGTTCGGACTAAAATATTCTTTAAGAATTTAAAATTTAAAATTATAACTGCTGCCATTTTCTTAGCCCAAATGTTATGTTGCTTCTATCGAAACTCCATCTACAACCACACTCATCTCTGTTAATGTAACATCTTCTGGCTCGAAGGAAAAGTATTCAGGGATTTATACCATAAGCAATTTACTTTGAGAGACTTGGCTTTTCATGATTTGGACTAGGGCTAAATACTTCGATCATAACCTCGGTGAGTTGAACGAAGTCCCTCGGTAAGTTGATTTTCCTTGGATATGTAAAGCTCCCTTGAAAGAAATATGGGCCTATTCTTAGATAGCATAAAGTCTCCTTGAATTTCTTAGTTCATGGTATTCTCATTGAATCTTAGTATTACCTTTTTAACAGGAATTTCAATAAAATCATATTTGAACCAAGATAAAACTTATTTCTTGCTCAAGCTGAGAACATATTTCAATGTTGAGCTTATTGTAATTATTGACTTGGATGTTTGACAAGTCAAAATGAGCTCTTGACCACAGCAACTTTGGTCCAACTATCTAACTTATAAGTTGTGAATTTGCTGGCTTAGCGTTGGCAACTTTGCTATCCTCAGCCTTGGCTTCCTCATGAAGGAGACTAAAGTCTTTTACTTTTTGGATGAGATCGTAGAATCTTGTCTATCTCTCTGCATTTGTCAATACTCTATCATAGTTGAGTATCTCCATTTCATAAACGAAAACATCCTCCATGCTCTCTTTTGCATTGGATTTAGCTTTCTCGACGAATTTGAGAGCTTCTTATATCCAACCCTCTTAAATCAAAGACCTTGCAATCTATCTAAAAACTTTAAAGCTTTACTAAGAATACTAATTTATACGCTATCCTCTGTATTTCTATGTCTTAACTCCGTTCTGATCAGTCTAGGCGAGCACGAATTCTGAGATGTGATAAGTGATAAAATGCACCATTCTTCTAAATACCAATCCCGCATTGCCCTTCATCTGTCTCGACTTGCTCTTATACTTTAGAAGAAAAAAAAGCTTTTATAAACCAATTAAATACTAAGAAATTGCTTTCTAGGCATAATCAAGTACAAGAGAATCAACATCGCAGATAGTTTCTTGATATATCTTGTATTTTTCTACTAGAAACTTTTGATCTGTCTGAGTCTTAGAGTTTCCTCCCAATGGGTCTCTCAAGTCCTAAAGTATGACATCCTTGCCTATGTAATTGTACTACTTTGGTACCATGTTAATACAAATGGATTAACAAGCTAATTACAAGTCTGGATATATGTTAGTTAACAGACTTATATTTATGATAGATATATGTTCTACATTTCAGCCACTCCTTTGAATAGGTCTATAGTAGGATTGTTGCTTGCAAAGGAAACGAGTCTCTGAAACTCTTATTTTCTCGCAATCTGAGTCCTTTCTTAATATATAAATACCTCTTTTCAAATACACTATCGCTATCAATTAAGATATTTTAAAGTTACCTGATTGGAGGCTGCTCTTGTGCTAACTAAAATTAATTAATTATTATAATGATGTGGCATCCTATTATACATTTATCGTTTGATTTTTGAAATTGTAGAAATATAATCAACTTTTGATTAGTTAACGAATTAATAATCAATTAATTAACGATTCCCCTAAGGGGTATTCAGGCCAGTAGACATATAACAGTAAGTAAAAAATTTTTAATAGAGATTAGTAAGCTAAAATTTAAATATAGAGATTAACTATATATAACTTACTTCAGATTTAAAAAAAATTAGAAATGGAGTTTTTTTCTCCATTACCCCTGTGGGCCCTCCTGATTAATTTTCTATTTTAATAATTCCCAAGCCCGCCCACCACCCAAACACGTGCAAGACAACTACAAACTAGGTAAATAAATATGCTTCTTAATTTCTATAGATATATTTTAGAGATCAAGTCAAGAAAAATAAAAACTCAAAATATTTCAGGTGCTATATAAGATGGAGTTCCACAGAATAAAATTAAGATAATAATTATTCTGAAAAACATGGAGTAAGTCAAAAATTATGTAATTATTTTAAATCCTTACTTTGCTTTCTTTTAGGTTTTGTGCACGGCGAGGGTGGTGGGTGGGCCTGGGAATTATTAAGATAGAAATTGAATAATTGGGCGTAGAGATATACGAGAGAAAAATTTTCCATTACTAAAATCCGTAATGTGATGTAAGTTAATATAACAGATGTCTTTATTTATAATTTGGCTAATTAATGACTTATTGATATTAAGGCTCACAGTTATATATCTAATGGGTGAGTTCCCTAATGGCCCTATTTATTATTTTTTAATTCCCATTACGTTATTAACTACATTCTTAATATAGTTTTTACAATTTCAAAAATCAAACGATAAATGCATAATATTATCCAAAATCAGACACTGCGTTATTGCTTGCTTAGAGACTTGACCCGCCAAATAATTGAGAAGTCTAATTCTATGTAGTTACTGTAGTTCCTGACACCATCGTGACATTGCCAAAAGTATTCTGAGTGCTCTGTAAATTATTAAAATAGTAAGATTAATTTGACTGTTTTAAATTAGGTTGACTACCAAATGCACCAGAGATTTGCATTGAGTTCTGTGACATATTCAAATCTTGATTCTAAGCTTAGCTTATCTAACCAAACTGGCTAAATCCTGCTCCTCCATTAGGTGCATTACTTGCACCACCGAGACCTCCAAAGGCCCCAAAGCCTTGAGCTGATGAAGCTGCTGGTGCGTTAACTCCAAAAGCTCCACCTTAGTAACCTTATGCTGAAGATGATTATGGAATCTAATTCAAGACTGAGGGAATATTCTACTGCTGGAAAGCTTGAGGCTGGACAAAGGAAACTGCTCTGCTTTATGGTGCAGGTTGATTGAAGCTTCCTTAATTCTGTTAGGGAGCTCCGCCATAGAATCCTCCGAACCCTCCTCCACTTCCAGCGTTCATTCCAGAGTTTGCTTGATTCTCAAATGGAAAAGTAAATACCTCAAATTGTGATGGAGCATCATCTTGCATTGAACTATCTCCTCCAAATCCGCCTCCTCTTCCCCTGCCATAGCCTCTGCCACGTCCACCTCGATCATTTACTTCATTATATTATATTGATCACCCTAATAGCCTCCTCTGTCTCCTTAATAGTTTCCCCTTCCTTAATAGCCTCCCCTATAACCACCTCTGTCGTTTTAACCTTGGTAGCTTCCTCTATCATTCTGACCTTGGTAACCACCTCTATAGCCTCCTCTTTCATTCTAGCCCTGATAGCCCCCTCTGTCATTTGAGCCCTAATAGCCTCCTCTGTAATTTGGATTGCCGCCTTCAAATCCTCTTCCCCTGCCTCTTCCTTATCCTTGGAAACTTTGTTGCTCTTGATTCATGTTTTATGGCTAGAATTGATTTTGTTAAGGCTATTATTGCTGCTAGAAGTTTTAGTTGCCTCCTCTGTTTCCACCTCTGTATCCTCTGCCCCTCTACCCTCCTTGATCTATATAAATTTATAGAAATATTATTTTGATCAAAGGTCCTAGTTTGCGCTTGCTGGACTTACGCCTGAGAAAACATTCTTATTTATTATAATACATTTTTTTTTATCAAATTTATTAAATATTCTCTCTAGTAAAAATTTCCATTTTTAATATAGAGATGAAGAAATAAGGGTTGCATATTCTAAGTCTTAGTTTAATTTACTCGATTTTGGCCAGAAAAGTACAAAAAATGACACTCTAAACAAAAGTATGAAACTAATTTACTTTTAGCAGAGAAGGATATTGTTATAGATAAAAGCATAAATATATATATTAATTTCCTATAATATTTATCCCCAGACTAATTATTAATATTTTAATATACTCAAAGCAATAATAAACCCTCACAGTTGAACAGCAGAAAAAAGCAGACAGAGTAAATTTGTACTTACTTATGAATTTGGTATTCTATTATTTTGAGATGCTTAAAAGAAGAAATAGAATAGAGTCTACTGACAACGAAGAGGAGGAAGACATTTTCCAGTATATAGAGAAAAGAGACAGATACATTTAGAAAAGCCACTATTCTTTATATAAGCTTTATTATAAGATAGTCAGTTGTGAATGATAACTTCAAACATCTCTGGAAAATGAAGAAATCTTGCAATAATATATTTTTTTATTAACCTTTGCATTTTTTGCTAATCTGTGATAAGGGAGGTATTGTAGCAACACTCTAATTCTTAAGTTAGCAAAAGATTATCCATTAATTCCAAACCATAATTGTCCAGCTCGAACCTGCAAGTTATTTCTAAGCTAAACTCCTAAGCCCTGAGTAAACAGGGACCAAGAGAAGTTAGCGGAAGAGTTTAAAAAGTCAACAGCTGAGTATTCTCTAAATAAGTGCGGGTGGTCAATGACAACAGTTCCAAGAGCAATAACAAAACTGTCAACGTAGACACTTTTGAGGAATTTACAGCTTCTTAATGCGTTTATTATGTCTTTAGTTTTAAAAGCCTATATGGATACTGGATGAGAGGAATTTGATCCCAAAAATAATGGGTAAATTAAAACTCAGAAAACAAAAAAGGACATTACCACTCGCTATCCAGAGTCGAATATTTCTCTTTTCATTTTTAATTGCTCTTATATTTCGAGTCGCAAGATTACATTGATTAAAGCAGCGGTGGAGGATCCTTCCACAAGCGCAGTAGATAGAAAACGTTCTCTATTCTTGAAAAGAGAAAATTTCAGGACAGTTAGCAATCTAGTGATTTAAATAACTCCAGGGACACTACACAACCTTTTGACTTCAATAGCAAGTAACCGTATGGGTCTCAAATTTTAAGAAGAGCTGACAGTCAGGACTCTTTCAAAACAAGACTGAAAAAAGGCCAAAACTAGACCTCTAAGCACTCAGAGAAAACTGAGAGTGAAAGACCGAAAGGAGAAAGCTTCTTGGAGAAGAGATCTCATGACGAATCAGTTAAAAATATGATTTAAATGCTATGTGTACTTATGTTTTAGAGTTTACAAGAGTAAAAGCAGGAATAGAATCAGCAACTTGGCGGGAGGGTAAAAATTCAACACGGCGGATGTCATATCTTCGAAGAAAAACGACTAAAGCAGTGGAACTCACAGCACTGGAAGGATATCATTCGTTCACAAAAGAAACTTGAACGAGATTTCTAAAATAATGCAGAGCAGTAGTGAGGAGGAAGACTTCTATGTAACTCAGGTACCCTAAGGTGTATTAAGAGAGTCACTTCATTCTCTTAGTTCAAATGAATTTTACAAATTATTATCTTGTATCGAAGAGGAATAGAATTAGAAGGGCCACAGTTACAAAGAACACCAAATTTGCAGGGGACAGAAATGTCATGGAAATTAAATTTCTTACTTTTAGAAAAAATCTTCTTTAGTTAAACTATAGAGAATCAAGTCAAGAATATTGAAAAGAGAGCATAGAAGAAATTTGAAGAACCGATTTTCGATCCGAACGCTAAGCCCTCGAAGAAGAAAAGCCTCAAAAGACGAACCCAGCTCAGATTTGAGTTTGATCCAGATGAGTCAGACACTGAACTGCCATAGATTGTGAGAGTAGGTAGACCTCAGCTCACAGCAAACGAGTACCTAAAGTTGTTCAATTAGAAAGATCAAATGCACGGAGATCGAGAGAAGGCTCAGAATATAAATTACTTTCAAAATTTTTCTTTATAAGCATTTTTATATAGCAGCCAATATCATATTGCCTCGGGATAACTCAGAGTACATGCAAAATCCAATGTTTAATAAGCAAAAGAAGCTAGATAAGAACATAAACTTACACTTGCAGGATCTGTTCTCCATCTCACAAATTGAAGAGAAAACCATCCTAGCTATTCATGAGTAGCAAAACATCTATGATGATGATATATTCTAGGAAAATCTTAAAATGCATATCCTATCGCAGAAGCAGATTATAATGATATAGATTTTGTTTAAAAGTGCAAATTAAAATAAGATACAAGAGAAGTAGTCCTAGATTTTAAACGCCAATCATTCTTATGATATTCAAAGCAACTCAGAATCTTTTTAATTAGATTAAAGCTAAAGAGGCCTATACGTTTAAATTTGAATTAACCCTGAATTTAATATGCTTTATACTAGAGTTAACATGATGGTAGCATCTACAATCAAAGTATGATAGGTTTTGGAAGTACTCTTGAACAATCAAAGCTTCCTTAGGGAATTTAAATCAAGCAAACTACAGCAAACAATTCACCTCAAGCCAGGCCCACCCAAAGCAAGAAATAGAGTCCTAACATTTCTCCCTCGTCATAGTAAGTCGATGCTAAGTCCTCCTCTAAGCTTTTGCAAATGAAGCTTAAACTAGACCTTGAGAAAGTTCACTAAAGCCAATAGGAGTTTTTAATTTTGTGTCATTTGTAATTATCTTAGTCTCAAAAGAATAGTCCTCCAAATTAAGCTTATGAAGATATGTAAACTTTATAATCCTATTTAATGAAAGCTACATCTAGTCCTGAATAAGCAAGTGCAAAATCAAAGCTAGTAGAGAATATAAATTAACTGAAGTTGCAAAAGCAAGTGGAGAAATTCCAAGCAAAACTCAAGAAAATTCAAGAGCAAAATTTGTAGTAGTAAAAGGAGAAGCAAAGAGAGGCATAACTTTAGAAAAGAAAGCAGAAAGAATTGTTGCAATAAAAGATTGAGAACAGTGAGAGATCAAGAGTATCTACAGCACTCCAATTATAGATTGTTTATATAGAGCAAGGTTTCAATTGTAGAATAAAATAGCAAACACTGAGTTTAAGGGCACTCCTCTACCTAATCATGCATCGAGCTTAACTCACTAAGTTTAGAAAGCCCCTTTTGTAAAGTTGAAGAAGCTCACTTATAATACACTCTCTATTATAATTAGCTCTTTAGCGATAAGGTGAAAGAGATGGACGTGTTCAATAAAAAGAAGATGATAGATGATTACGATTCGAATACCCTAAAGACTGTGAGGAAACTTGGAGAAACTGAGTACAGAGTTTACGTTAGAGATCAATTAGCGAATGGTAGTGAAGAGTTGCTTATACTATAGTAAAATATTGTCCTTAGTTTTAGGAGATCTATTGCTTGATAAGAATCTTGAGAGTGCAATGAGAATACCTAAAACCCTGAAAGAATAGATGGAGCATAAGTTCAGTATCAAGTAGAACGAGTTAGAGCCCTTCTTTCATGAAGAAGTAGAGAAGAAGAATAAGTTTATGACGGTCAAAGTCAAAATTCCCTAAGATAAACACTTCAGTCTCATGGAACTTAACAAGATGGAATTTTAAAAAGAGATTGAGAAGGTGGAGTAAGATATTCAGGACTCAGAACACAAGTCAAAGAGAGAGTACACTATATAAGGAATATGAATTATGCTTTCTATAAAAGTACATTAGATAAAAATTGACTGAAAGGCTACACTAGAAATCTATGAAGGATTTCCAGAATAAGACTGCTTATACAGAGCAAGGCTTCTCATTTCCTTAGCTGCTAACCCAATCCACGAAGGATGATGACGAGACCACAATTCGATCTGGAAACACTAATACCTTGGACAAAAAACTCTCTCCATCGAAGTCTAGGAATGTCTCTTTTTTATTGGAAAGAGATCCTAGTGCACAACTATTAATGGAAAAAGATCCATACCTCATGAGTTAAACTTAATCATCCACTCTTAATCGCAACTCAAAATCTTCCATATTAAACGTTCGCTCAAAGTCAAATTTGGAACTATAAAATAGAATGCCGCGTATACATATGAAGGTAGCCGGGCAATATCCATCTTCTGGTATACTAAAAAAGGAAAATTAGCTCTTTGTGAAAATCAAGAATTAATAGAGCGAGCTCTTCGACTAATCTAAATCAGTATTCGATAACATGGTAAAAACTTAGCGTGAGGAGGAATGTCTCAGCATCTTGGATGATTCTTAAGCCACTCTTAAGACTCTCAATCGAATAGTTAAAGATAAGATTAAGAACCAAACGAAAGAAGTGGAGTTCGGTTCTCCAAGCCATTCTAATTTAAATGCTTTTAAATTTGAGAGCGAGATTAGACTCGATAGCTGAGAGCTAACAGGAATATCGATTCATAAAAGCCATTTCTTAATTTCTTAGTCTCTCTTTAATATGCAAACTTATCTAAGTAAAATACTTAGCTTTTGAATGTCAGAGGCCTTGGCTCAGATCCCAATTCCGCATCAAAGCTTCCCTCACACTCGCCCCTTTCTCTAACTTCTCCCTACTTTGCGGATAACTCAAACTCCTCCTAGCAGAGGAAAGGTAGCAATAGTGTTATAGGTCTCGAAAATCTAAACTACTTTGAAATGTACTAGAGTGAATTTTAGAATAAAGTGGTGCAGTGGTGTCAAGAGGAAGTCAAAGATCTCAACTACCAATTCTAAAAACTTAACTGGCTTGCAACCAAGTCTAATATAAAAGATCGCAAAAGAAGCGGCTTTAGCGATTGATACAAAGTCATATGAATTCAATTATGTATTTCAATTATAAGAATTAGATGAGGATTATCTACAGATTACTAAAGCACAGAGAATATTATTTTAGGGTAATGGATTTCTCCATTAGATTCGTGATTGCAAGATTAATTTTAGTTTAAATATTATTTTGCAAAATTCTTTAATGATAAAATCCCGACTTTCAGTTCTCAACTAAGTCGACCAAACAAAGTTAAACATAATGATTTTAATCATTCTTCCAATTTTTATTAAAGTTGGTCTAAAGTAGCAACCTGAAGAAAAGTTAGCTATTATAGGACCAAGACTCAATCTTAGAAACTAACTGAGAACATAAGAGAAATGATCGAGAGAAGAGCAGTGAGAGTAGCTCTGAGGATAGCGCAGAAGGTGATAATGATGCAAAAGTCTTTGGCTTTATTAACAAAGTAGATAAATTGCGTGGCATAGATGGCAGAGTCAATATTTTTAAATCTGTCTCTGTTTTTTCTCTCTATTTTTAAGTCAAAGCTATTCTAAATTTGAACAAGCAAACGTATAATGCATATATTTTTGCTCTTTGTATGAGAACAGAATGAGTTCAAGACAGTTAGATAAAAAGCAAACTCACTCTTAAGATAAACTAGGTACCTCTAAAATTGCTACAGTAGTAAAATCTGGTCTTATGAAAATGATCCCGAGTGCAGTTCAAAACAGAACTGTACTTCATTCCTCAATTGATTAACTAGCAACTCACAGACAGAATGACTATCATCAGGAATTAGATCTCAATGTGCAGGCTGGCAAAAATCTTGTTAGCAGCCACCAGACTATCTCGGTTGACAAACTGCAAAGCTATAATATAGAAGCTAACGAAAATGGAAACTCTTCTCAAGCTTTTGAATAGGACAATAGCTATACGTTTGAGAGTCCAGATGGAGCTAAAAGAAACGTAAGCATAAGTGCTATGAAGGGCATGAATAGATATAATGAACTCTTATAATTGCTATTATAAGCTTTTCACTTATATAGATATGGGAGTTATTAAGGGAGCCAACTAATATCAATGAGATAAAGCCAAACTGTAACGGCCAGGAGGTATGCCAAATTCGTAGAGGATGAAAAGCTCATGCAAGATACAGAGAACGAACTCAAAAACATGGATAAACAGGCCTTCGATAAAATGAGAAACCCTAAAAATTCTCATTGAAGATCTAAAGCTTAAGATAATTTTAGAAAACTATCAATATCTCCCATATATTTACTTCTAAGCATAAGAGTGATTCAGAGGAGTCTGATAGAAATTTACCTGGGAGAATTAATTACTAAAAGCCACAACTATCAAATCAAGAATATTTAAAACTCTACAATCAGAAAAATGCTACTCATGATGGAGATAGAGAACGAGCTGGTAGCATAGTTGCCAATCTAAAAATGCCTAAGACTAAGAGCTTTCAAAATAACCCTCTGTTTAACAAGAATAAGAAACTCGAGAAGAACTTAAACTTGCATGCTCAAGATCTCTACGCAATTTAACAAGTCTAAGAGGGTGATATCGATTTTCTTAAGAAAGCTAATCAGTATGATGAAATTAAATTTTCTTTGCTATCTATTCTGGCTTAATGATGATCAGATTTTTACTTAGAACATGGTAAAGGAGCTTGAATAGCAACTACTTCTTGAAGAACAGCTCACCTCTATTCGAAACAAACACGGCCAAGTTAATAAAGAAAGCTTTTCACACTTTCTAAAAAAGATAGGTTTTAAGGGTAAAATATTCAATAAGAATCTCAGATAAGGAAAATCAGGAGAGGATCATCAACTTGACCATCAAGAGCAATATGAAAAATCTCTGACGAAGTTTCAGTAGATGGTTAGAAAAATAGCAGATTAAAGGGACAAGTAGCGCGCAGAATAGTTATTTGATAAAAACAGATAGGCTATCATAGAATAACAAATCAAAGCACAAAAGAAGTTCAAAAATGAGGATATTATAATAACTGACAAGCAGATAAGAGAACTAATACCTGAGGAGTTAGAAGTGAAGATGGAACTACCAAAGAATGCTTCAAATTTGACTAAGGAAGTGTCTTAATTAAGGCCTATATAACTCAGGAAGCTATTTGGCTTGAAAATTAAAGAGATGGAGAAATATAGAAGGGAGGGAGAATTGGACAAGTTTAATTCTAATACGATCCAAACGAAGTAAAAGCAAGCTGATATGCAAGAATACAGACAGCATGTAAGGGAATAACTCCTTGAGGGACATGAATGCTTGCTAGATAAGTCCTTGGAATATACTGTCAAACTACCTAATATGTGGAAGAAGCAACTCTAAGAAAAGTACAAAATTAAGGAGAATGATATAGAGCCTTTCTTCCATGAGAAGGTAGACATGTATTACGAGAAATGTAGAAGCTTGAAATTAAGAAGGAGACAGTAATGGATCTTAATTATAAGGAATACATGAAGCAACGACAGTCTGTTGCCGCAATCATTGATTAGAAGAAGGTTGAAAGCAATATTTATTATATTCATATTCATTTAGCAAGAACCAAGATACCAATGAGAAATCTCCAATAAAGTCAGCTAAAAGAGTTAGCTCTATCGGTGCAAATGATTCCATCCTTGGTCTTCCATCAATAATAGAGGACAAAAGTTTGCAAAAGCTCCCCTCACCTCAAAATTTTTACAGCTCAATCCAGGATATATCTCAAATTTAGGAGAGCCAAGTCTCCGTTTCTCCAAAGCTTTTGAACTCGAAGAAGAAGATTTTTCACAAAAACTCTTCTATGATATATTCATCCCACGAAAAGTCCGATATCATTAAGAACAGCCAAAACCTTTCCCACATTCGAGACTCCTCTACATTTACTTCTCGCCCCAAATAGAAGTCTAAGAGACTTTAAAAAAGCAAGAATAATATGCAGCTGCCTTATGTCTATGACTCTTCTATAATGAGTTTCTAATCTAGTCAGCGATAGTCCTACAATTCTTCAGCACTAAGTAGGTTGAATAAAGTTTTCGACGATACTAAAGTGGAGTCTTAAAGGATATATGATTCTACTCGGAATATCTACAGCAACTATTACAACAACAATTCAGAGCGCAAATATCTGAGCAGACTTTCTGAGTCGAATGAGAATTTGAGATAACTTAATCAAATAGTTAAAGAGAAGATTAACTCTCATATTAAGGAGAGAGAATCAAGATAGGGACTAAGGAAAAACAAGACTACAAACCAAACTGAAGGGGTTACTCCAATTCATAAGATGAGTACATTTTTATAATCAGAGTTTTATGTTAAAGCATTTGTATAAAATCATTTTTGGATAATGCAAATCCAACGAATATCAGTGGAGGAGATGGAAGTTTTCACACTCGCTAAGGCTCTTCTATATCCCAGTTCCTTTTAGGAAGTAATAGAGGAGCTTAGCCTTAGTCTATAAATGTGTCAATTCTTGGAGAAGGAGGAGCTAAGATATAGCCAGCTTTGAGATTGAGTAAAGTTCAAGAAAGAGACAACTTGATAGATCTAAATAGCTTTGAAATTTATAAGAATGATTTTGACAAAAAAGTGATAGAATGTTAAATATTTTGTAAAATTCAACTAATTGTTAAAAGAATGGTGCGAGGATGAGCTTAAATCGCTAAACACAGATTACTAAAGGCTTAACTACTATGCTACAAAGAAGCTTTATATTTTATTTAGCCGTTTTTACATAGGATAATAGTACGGTTTCTTATCTAGTACTTTTAAGTGCTGAGATTTGAAATTGATTATTAATTCCATTCCTAAAATTTTACTTTACTTTACTATTTAGCCGTTTGGCCTTTAGAATAGAATGTCCATGCTCAGAGTATGATAATATATTCTCCTTCAGCTTTAAACCCAGTTTCTTTAACCCTAAATTACTTTAATTTTTTGCATAACTGTATGATTCAAGAGCTTGATAAAATATCACCTTACTGAATAAATAAGCTTACTCGAATAGAGAGAAACTATACCCACAAGAGAGATAGTGAATTGCAATTTACTTTTCACTTATGCACTTTCATAGGCTCGCATATAAATTATATTTGATGATGCAAGGAAGACGCAACACTAATCATCCGTTTTCTTCTGCTTCTTGCATTCTCTAATGATTCTTACTTATTTAGTTTTTATAGTCTTTCAAACCTTATTTTCATTTTTCTCAGCGCATTATTTTTTCTATCATCTGTCTTATTTATAGTCTCATTGTTAGGATTACTGTTTAATATAGATAATTTAGTATGATAAATTAATCTGTTGGTCTATATAGGAATTCGCATTCGTTAGTCCTAAGTTGCTGGCACTCTTAGTGTCGTCATTAAAAGTTAAAAATAATTATTCACTAAGATTAGAGAATGAAAAAATGAATTACCTTCGGCTCCGTGAAGACTGCTTTTGAAACTTGCATCTGGCTTGAAGCTTGTATTTTACTTGCTGACACCGAACGCTAAACTTGGCTACTGTCCAAATGACATAGGGTAGACTGATTCTCTTTGTTGAACTTTCAAGCTATAAAAGTTTTTAGCATTACTGAATGAGAAGAATAAAAATTTAGATCCATTTCCAGGTTGATGCATCTACTTACTCGGTCTGTGGAGCGAAAGAAAGTGGAGCCCCATCATGATAATCAATTTGCTAATTGCCATGAGTATTCAACCTTTGAGTCCCTTGATTACTAACATGGCTGCTTGGAAAGGGATTAGCATAGATCTCCCCAGATGGTTATTGTCCTACCTAACCACTTAAATGAATTAAAAGTCTTGAAATAAAATGAGAACTTCCTTTGTTATCACTCTAGAATTTCTGTTGAGTGTAGAGAAGAGATGTTGTAGCTAAAGATTATCCTCCCAAGTCGTCACTGCTATGATTTTTCCCAGAATCATTTTATTTGTCTACACTCTGCATGTATGTCGCTATACAAAAGTTCTTTAGTTCATCATTTGAATCGTTTATATAAGAGAATTGCTAACGCTTATTTATAAGTTTAGACTAGAATCTGAAAATCTAGAGAATCTGAGCGATTATAAAAGCTCTTAGCATTGAGGAATGATGGCTCATTCTTACCTCCATACTTGAAGACATTCAGATTTGTGGGCATCTGTTACTGCTATTGACCGGAATTTCCAGTGGTTGAGTTTTGTAAATCCTTCTTAAGGTATTTATCGCTTGATTAAAAGCCGATACCTTATTTTATATAAGTTAAATATTGATTAGGTGTTCTATGAGGAGGCATTGCTTTCTGCATTGTCTCTCATGTCTTTGTGATTTTCTTGCTTTACACAGCACGCTCCCATTATTAGAGTGCCTTTTATTACTAAATTGTTTCCAATTAACTTACTATCTAGAGCATATCTCACTACTATCTCATTCAGATATTATTTTACTTTGAAAAGCAAAGCCAGTTTTTAATTAAATTTCTAATCTTTTCTTACATTTAAATCCAATCATCCATCACTGGTTAGTTTAAATTTGTGCGAAATGGGTCGGATAAGAATGAGAGTGCCAGCGATAATAAATTGACTAAAATATTACTAATAAATTACACAACAGGAAATAATGCTAATTTTATTTCTCTTTAAATAATGAGTGGATGTGACCTCGACAATATAGAATAAGTCTACAAATTAAATGAGGTTGACTCCCTTCCAATCTTCATTTATAATTATCATAGATTTATAATCGAGCAGCTCTGAGAGCTATACAAGAAAGCAATCGATGATTTAATGGAGGAGAAGATCAAATATGAAGAGTTTGAGTGTAAGTTGAGCCTTTATAGTTTCAATCGGAATTACTGAAAAGGAAGAAATTATCTGTCTGTTTAACGAGTAATGCACTAAAATGCCTCTAAAATAGTGTCACTAGAATTTTAAAAACCCTTTTCTCAAATGAACTTTACACTTCACTTCTCTTGAACGAGTCTATTGATTTTGTTCTGCCTTTATCTAAATTCAATATTGACAAGAATTTCATTACATAATTCTTTATCAGTCTATTCGATCAATAATCTATTTTTATGCACCAAATTCAATCAACTTCTTCTGTAGTGACTAGCAAGGAATACGAGCAAGAGCTTGAAAATATGAATGATCAGAACTAAAAGCGCATAGATGAGCTTGAAACTGAGAATGAGTAAGTTGTGCGGGACTTTGATCGCATAAAAAATAAGTACGATGCTGATAAAAAGGAATTGCTGAAACTTGAAAAGGAAAACGAGGCTCTTAAGCGAAGCCTTGGAAGCACAGGTGATTAAGCTAAGATGACTTTCTAAAAGCTCAGAAACCTGGAAATTGAAAACGAAGCTTATGAGGGTCATTTGAGTCAATTAATTAGAGCTCATTATGATGATTAAGATTGTTTGAGGTAATCTGAGTAGAAAATCTTAGACTTAGAGCAGAAGTTGGATTTCTCACTGGAGGAATTGGCTTTGCTATAATCTGAACTTGAAGAATACAAGTTACACTCTTAGGAGTAACTTGAAAGGCTCAAGCAACAGCTTGAAGAGACTAATACCGAACTTCAAGTGAAGGAAAGAGAACTCAAGAAGATGAAGATCCAGAGCTTGATGTATGAAACTAGTCTGCATCAATAACAGCAATAGCAGCAGTAATCGCACAATAGCAACACTCTTAACTTACTCACTGGATAGCAATAACAGCATTTTGTATCAATGAAGACTGCTGCAGCTGGATCAAATCATCTCGGGGCACCTAATTCAAGCCAGACTAATATAAGACTAAGCCAAGGAAAGGGCGGCAACATGCTTAATAAGATGAGCAGTCAAGATATGATGTTTGGAGGAATCCCATCTGGCGGAAGAAGTATGACTATCAAGCATACTAGTGGAAATATTTCTTGATTCAATTTTGAAATCAGGTAGAAAATCTTGGGGGCGAAGATGCCAGATTTAATGCAGCCTCAAGAGTAACAACAGAAGAGGACCCCTTCACACATCATGGAGCTACTCTTCAGCAAGAGTTAGAGGATTAAGATGGTATTTTTGATAGAGAAGACTATCAAAGATCACAAAGACCAGAATCTGCTAGATTTGACATAGTTTAGGGCAGAAGTTCTTCAGTAATGAGCTCTCAGCAAAACTTCAACCTCAAAGAATAAGAGCTGAAATAAAACAGAATCTCGTTAGGACAGGAGATCTATGACGACAATCAAAGCTCAGCAACGCAGTAATTCAACGAGTCAATTATTCAAAACTAAGAGCAGGAGGTGAGACCTACAGAAAATGACCACAAAGCAAGTCTTCATGATGCTAATGAGGACTTAAGCTATCAACAAGAAACTTAAAATTAAGAAGATTCAGCCCCTCACGTTGAATAAGTGGAGGATAAACAAATATAATTAAATGCTCATTTCATATTTAAACATTAGACTCAATCAGACGTTATCAGCACTCCTATTGGAAACTAGCAAGTTGAATAAAGATCAAGTGAGAAAGAAGATCTGAAAAAGAGTGGAACATTCGCTGGTTCTTAATTGGAAGCTCAATAAGTAGGAAGAAAGTCAAATACATTCATAGAAAATGCACAAAGTAAGGGGAACGTGGAGACTAATTTTATCAATGAAAATTAAAATTTGAATCCCAATCAATCTGTTAATCAACAAGCTTACTTTCTGTTTTTCCGTTTATTGTAATTAATAAATACTACCAAGGAGGATTAGATCCACGATATATGTCAAACCCTATCCCATAAGCTTCTTACTTTAACTACAATAATCAATACCCCCACTAATCTCCCTTCGCTCACTAGTCTGGCTATGGACAGAAGGCAAGAGAGCCGCTTGGTTCTTATGCAGCAGGTGGATATAACGGAGCAGCCTCGGGGCCAGATTTCGATGACAATTTACTAATGGAAGATATAGATATTGATGAGCTACTTGAATGTGACGATATCGAACAAACAGCTTTCATAAACTCTTCAAAGTATATGCTCGGAATTTTTGATAGCGTCATCAACTCTATTGATGAAAGGATCAACTGCAAGAGAAATAATTTCTATGGACCATCTGCTACAACTCAATATCCAAATGGCAGCTAGAACTATTTCTAAGGTGGTGCAAACGGACCACATCGCGGAATAAATCATGAAAGCTTAATGAGAGGTGGCCTTGCTGCTGATAATTTCGACAAGACCCGAAAAATATCCGTTCTCTATTGAGATTGCGAATATGGACGTGCCTTCGCGAAGTTTTGATCCAAATAGGTTATTCATTTTGATACTACTATTAAGAAGAACGCTATTTTGACTCTAGATTCGATAATGAAGTTACTATGAAGTATATATGCAAATTTATCAGCCTAAAGAGTTAATACTCTGGCTTTATAATAGTTTATTATAGCTGAGAATTTAATAAAAAAGAGAATTAAATTAGATATTAAATTAAAATGGAATAAATCACTTGCAGTTGAAGTGTGTCCAATTAAATAATAATTACGTCTTTCGATTCAGTATCAATTTTTAGAGCATTTTATCCTATAAACTTTTGTGTGGGAGCGCTCAGCAAAGAGTTATAAGTGACACAAGTTTAGATGAAGATGATGAAGAGGATGAAGAAGAATGCATGAGTCATATATCGTCAGTGAAGTACTGGGAAGATAATTACAAATTAATTTTTAATAAGTATTAAAAAAGCTGCAGATCAGGGGTGAATCTACGATTTCAACTTCCAGGAATTTGCAACTCTCCATTTATTATTTAATTAATCATCGATTTTAAATAAAATTCCTACTATAATTATTTTATCGCTCTCACTTGTATTTAATTTCTATCGTTGCATTTTGAGTCTATGAACTTTGAGAATAACTCTACCTTGGAAACTTCACTCACACAAAGTTTTGAGCAGAACAGAGTTTTGAAAGTTTTTACAAGTCAAGACTGTAAGCTATATCAAATTAAATTACCGTTCCTCCTTATCTTACTCTCTTTTAATTTCTAATTTCACTTTATACAAACTTCTTTTAGTTTCCCTTGATGTGAGTTCAAGCAAATTCTTCAAAAGAGAAAAGAGATTGCCACTTTTTGCTCTGCTCAGAAAGCCTTAATTTTTCAAAGGCAAGTAAGAGCTAGCAAATCTCTCTGTTTCCCAAATGAAGTCGAAGATTTCCACAGCTTGACCCTAGATCTCTGAGAAAAGATTGAGCTTCTGTATGAGAATTTTGAAGAACCAAAGAGCACTTAATCAAAGAGAGTTTGAGTACTTTTTAATCGAAGATTTTGCGCCAAACCTCCAACTCAATTAGAATCTCAATCAGAGGTAATTGTTAATCTGGTTTTAACTGATTTTAGTTCAAATGTTTTGAGTCTCAGTTTTGAACATAACCAGATCAAAAGCGAAAGGGAAAAGCTTAGTGGATGCTCTTACATCATAGATATTAAGCTTGAGAATTCAAATCTTGTTCGCCAAAGTCTAGCCTCAATTTTTTCACACAAGCTTTTCCTCTCTTTTTTGAAACAGATAGTTATGATTTATATGCAAATCTTATTTCAATAAATGATCCAAACTTCAGAGAGCGCTATTTCAATTGGTTTTGAGGTAAGAGTTTAAGCTCTTAGATTCACTTGTGAACTTCTGAGGATTTTGAGAACTTCTAGCTTTCCTATTGTCTGCAAGAGATCAAGATCAAAATCTCATTTGAATCATTGTTCAGTAAAACCAGGCAAGCAAACCCAACCACCTTAAATGCCATCACTATCCTCTCAAAATGAAAGCTCTGATACTTCTAAGCAGACTCAAACTTAGAAGTCTTCGACTGGTATTGCTCCTCTTAAAAATTCCAAGTAGATCTCCCTAAAATACCAGCCTAAGCTAAACTCACAGTATAATTTTTGTAATGCATTTAAACTCGCAGCTTGAAGTCTCCAAGTAATCGAAACTCAACTCAGCTTGCAAGCAAATCTCTTAGATTTTGAAATGCAGCATTGATCCTCCATCTAAGCTGAAAACTAAGAGTATGAAAATAAGTTCTACTGAGATTTCATCTCATGAGGAGATACTCTCAAACTTTGCTACCAAGAACTCCTCTCCAATTTCTTCAGATAATGAAATGTCACCAAACTCAAACTATCCTTTATCTCAGTTGGGAAATAAACAAATAATTTAATCACAGAGCTTAATTAGATGTGAGACATGGCAAAGTTCAACTTTATAAATTAAGATAAAAACTATTAAGAGAGGCTAATATATTTCTAATAAAAATTTTTTAAAAAGAAAGCCATACTTTTTATTAAATAGGCTTGAAGACCGAAAATTTTCAGAAATTAGTTTGCAAAGTGCTCTCTTGCAGACATCATCAAGCAGTAGCAAGAAGCCTGGCACTTCGTCAATTTTTAGCTAAATAATTACTCAAACTATCTAATTCAAAATGAAAGCTAATAAAGATTTATAATTACTAGCATTTTCACTTCTTCTAAGGACGAGATGTGAATTCATTTAGAAGGGGTAGTGGCAATACTTTTCAAGATGAAAGATTTGAGAGATTTGAAAAGCAAAAATCAAGCTAAAAAATGCTTTCTAGCCCTGCTAATTTTAACCAGCTTTTGGATGAACCCTCTGGATTTAAAAAGCCCTCAGGTTCGAACAAAAAAGTGAGGCAGAGAAAGAGAAAAACTTATCCACTCTAGGATTTTGAAATAAGAGGGTCTGATAAGTTTACTCACCAGGCAAATATAGCTGAGGAACCCAGAGATTTTTAGAGAACCAATCCCACTTTCTAACATCAGTATGATCTTGATTTTGAAGGCTTTGATAACCCTGTCTCAAATCATCAGTATGTTGAAGAAGAGGACTACTATGAAGAGACTAGAGAAGAGTTTGTTGACTAAGATAACTAAGACTATTTATAAATTTAAAGAATATCTCAGCTTTTTTTAAATTTTGAGTACCAAAACTCTCAGAAGGAATTTGATTATGAATACTTCTTTTCATCAAGTTTTTCACCTTCTGCAAAGCCATCTGTACCTAAAGAGACTTACCAGATAGTAATTCCTCGATCTTGCAAAGAGCTTGGCATCAAGGCTCGCAACTACTCAAACAAAGAGAAGTCCCAGTTCGTTGTCAACTCCTCTCGCATCTTGGCTGATGGAAGAACCTCTCTCATGATTAAGAACATCCCCAACAAATACTCCAAGCAGCTTTTGATTCAAACTATTGAGATGAATCACAAGAACTAGTCAATAATTAAAGCTTTACAGCTCTTGCGAGTTAATCAAATATTTTATAGTATGACTTCCTGTACTTGCCTATCGACTTTCAGAACAAGTGCAACGTGGGGTATGCTTTCATAAATCTAAAGGCTCTGGAGCAAGCGAAGAGCTTCTACAAGTACTTTCATGGAAGAACTTGGGAGTACTTCAACTCTGACAAAGTTTGTGAGATCTCTTATGCTCGTATTCAAGGTTTCAGCGCACTCAACTCTCATTTCCAAACTTCTAGCTATATTTTACTATCAAGTATATATTAATCAAGTTTCAAAGCATCAGAATTCAGAAAGATCAAAAGTTGAAGCCTGAGATCAAGTCAAAGCCAAAGAACAAGCCACCAGTTTAAACTAATTTAAAGGCCTAGAAAAAGAGTGTCCCAAAATGAAAACTTTCCTCTTTGAACTTCTGTCACCCATCTTTGGTTGATATTTAAACTCTTTGAGGAAGGAAGACTAAGACTGTGAGAGTATGAGAGATTTGATATTTCTATTGTAACAATGACCAGAGAGCCTTATATTTGCCACTTGATAAGTTTAGAGTTTTTGATTAGATTTTGAGACTTAATTTATTGCTGATTGATTTTTATCTTCGAGGCAGAGATATTAAAATGAATAAAAGTAATCTTATGCGTGCATGATATCTTTATTACATATGTCAATCCCATACATCATCTTCCTCGCCACTCCTCTACACTTTTAATGTTTTGAAGTTTTAAAGATAATTTTTATATCGGATAAATTGAAGTTCTTATTTTTAGAATCTGCTTGCGCCTATTTGATAGATGCCTCTAAGTCATCATCCCAGTTAGCATCAAAGCTCTCTAAACATGCGTCTCTCGGTACTGCTTACAAATTAGCATTTTAATTAACTCTTGTGTCCATGTTGAGAGAATTATTCTTACCTAGCCCAGAGTCCTTTCCTGAAGCATGTTATCGACTGAAAGTGCTGGGATCATTTGCACCATTTATTCCCTTGCTATTTGATTTTACACCATTCAAATTACTTCGCTGCTGAACATTAAAGAAACCAGATTCAGTTTTTGGACGAGAAGGAATTGCTCCTCTTGCCTAATCAAGTTCAACCTAGACTTCGGGTAACTAATTATCCCAACGTTAGCTCTCATCATTTATCTCTTCATTTTATTAGTCAGAGTCTTATTTATGGCTGCTGTATCTGTTCTGCTTGCCAGGACTTCCTCCACTCTGCAGCTTAGAATTAATTTAAGCTGTTCGGTGATTCAAGTTGTTTTGCTTAAAGTTATGGCTTTTGCTAGTACTGTGTCCTGCACGCTCATGAGCATCTTAATGCATGACAGTCTTGTTTCCGTAGAATTGCTAATAGTTGAAAGGCTAATTGCTTGTTGATTTAGATGGGAGATTGAAATCTTGAATTTCTGTGTCATACTATATGCTTGAGCTTTTTTGCATAAAAGTTCCAGTGCCTTTGAGAGTGATCTTATTTTGCTTATCTAGTCTCTCTATAAATTACGCATCACGTTCTCTCTCTAGCAAGGTATCAATCGTGCTTTACTATAATTGGGAAGTAGCATTGGTTGCAACTGTGTTTTATTAGCTATCTTGCTCAATAATCTTAAACTAAGAAGGCTGATTGAGAGGAAGCAATTTAGTAGGACGAGAGCCTGAAGTCACATTGAAAGAATTTGACCTATTAGCAAACTTAGGAATCTCACTGAGTTCCGGAGACATCAGTGCGAACTTTCCATCATTCAGAGGGCTCACAAATTCTAGCTTGCCTTGAAAGTTAGAGTGCTGAAACTATTGCGCTTGGTTATCTCTGTTTGTCAGTTCTGCTGGATCCATTTCCTCATCTATAATAATCTCTTGCTATCTCTTCTTCTAAGATCTGTTCTTCAATAAACTGACTGTATTCTTCCCTACTGCTGTTATATCATCCTCAAAGTCCTCATGTTGTAACGCTTCCACAACCACAGGATGGTAATCTTTAGAAGGGGATTCTTTATTTTCTGTTTCGTCTTCACTTTACTTTCTTACTTAACCGTCTGATGCTCCAGCTGCAGAACTGCTACCATGATTATTTTCTTGATTATCTCTCTAAAATAGCTGAACTTGATCCTCTTTATTGACAGTACTTATGTTATTGCTTCCATTACGAACCATAGATATCAGATCAACTCCATCCATCAGGCCTGATGTCATCAGAGCTCCTCTACCCGTCACTGAACTCTTCCCTCTTTAAACTTTCACCTTCTTGCGGTTAAAAGTCTTAGGAGGTCTATCGCCAACCTACCCTCCCACTGGAGTCGAATCTTACTCTTCGTTCTCTTTCTAATAATAGATAAATATCTATATTTTTGATTCTCATCTTGGTTTGAAGTTACACCGGCTTCTCCATTTGAGGAAAATTGCTGATTGGTCCCTTGAGTCTGAGATATTAGATTCTTGATATTTACAAATTCAGATTTTTAGCCTTCAGCTGGCCTTTCCCTTGAGTCTTGTAGCCCTTCATTCATCTTTTTCTAGTTGTTCAATAGCTTTTGCTTTAGCTATGTAAAATAATTTGCATGCTCATCTCGAAATTGATGATTTGCATAAGTTTACTAATTACAGGATTTTGGTTAGCCAAGACTGGAACTTTTGAAACTATTGCGGACCTGTCAATACTCTTCTTGATAACTCTCTTCTTCGGTGAGTTGGAATTTGAACCAATTTGCGTCCTGACATTTTAGATATTTATCTCATTTTATGAATCTTTTAACTCTAATTGTAGACGGCCTCTCTGTTCTCCGGTCTTTTAAGAAGGACTTAAGATATCTTTCTCTTAAATCTTTGACTAGGTATTACCATCGTTATTGATCTCAACCATATTTGCATCTTTCACATCTTATTGACTCTCAAAATATAGATCAAATGTGTAACTAAAATTATTGTTCAATTCTACCCAGTTGCGCAAGTTTCTCTTGATACTTTTTCTTTTTCTCTTGAGCTTTGGTAGTGATCTTAACCATTCGCTCAGTCTCTGAAATTTAGAATTCAAGGAATTCTCTCTTCTCTTTTTCGAAAGCTGATTTCTAAGCCTCTAAATCAGAGAACTCTTATAGTACCTACTCCCTCACAGATTAAATGAAAGCTATCTAATCTTTCAGGTCCTGAGGGATTTACTCCGTACTCATAAAAGCAGTAAGGATAGCAGATTACGCATTTTAAATACTTGCAAGGTTGGCTTAGTTTGCAGGTTCAGACTATTAAGCAGGTGTTTGGCCAGCAGTAGCATTCTTTTGTTCTTCATTCTTTGTAGTTTTATCGCTCTTATCACTTAAGCCTAAGCTTGGAAGTGCTTTTGTCAAAATGGCGTTGAGGATAATCTTTTTTAGTAACTTTTAAAATTTAACTTAACGGATGGGGTTGAGAGATAACTACTTGGCTACTGAGTTTTCCCTCTTCTTGCCCTTTTTAATTTCCTACTCAGCCAGCTTTTAATTCTCTATGGCTTCCTGTTTCTTTTACTCCTCTCTGTATTTCTCAAGTTCATCAATGATTGGTGTTCCATCAGGCATCTTATTCCCATGTCTCATAAAACTGCACACTATAAAGATAGATAGTTTAAGAAAGTAAAGTCTTTCATTGAGGCATTTTCTAAAGGAAAAGAGAAAGTTGAAGCCATTCACCCACTCTATCTTCTCCTGGACACTCTTTGCGCACAAATGATAGAATCGCTCACTCACTTTCACCTTGAAAGGGTGCTGGTATTTCTTATGGCAGAATAACTCTGACCCTTCAGAGATTATGAACCGCAAGTCTTTGAACTTGTACCACTTGAATTTGTCAGTAGGGGACTTCGCGTAACGGAAAGTAGCAGCCATTAAGTCTAACACGAAATATCGACGCTGGAATTTAATTAAATTCACAACTATAAAAAAGGACTTGAGTAAGTTTAAATAAGATATTAATTTCTTCTCGTTGAATACAGATTTCTCACTTGTTAACTTTTTTAGGTACCCTTAGATTATCATCGGCCCAAACTAAAGCAAAAGTTGGAGTAATGACTTATAAACTTACATAGCTGTAGTCAAAAGGCTCTCCATTGAGAATGAATCGCTAAGTCGGATTATTGTGAATGACAACACGACTTTCATCCAGGTTATCCTTAGTTTCCTCTTAGGCAGGCTATTGAATTTCTGTTTATCCCTGCGTCTCATGTTACTACTATTGCTGATTATTATTTTAATCATCGTTCTGATTGTGAGATTGACTAATAAAATGCATATACGAAATGTATCTTCACTAAAATTGCTCTTAGTTAAGATCAACCTCAGCGTCCTCCCTCTCAAAACTAGATGGACTCAGACCTTTCCTAATTTCAGTAATCATTTGGTTGGGAGGCAATCCAAGGTTCTCAGCTTTTGCTTAATTCAGTGCGGATAAAAAGTTCATATCTTCATCACTTAAATATAATGAAGATAAAAAGGCTTGAGCTTGAGAACTAGCCTCATTGACTTTTTGAGTCTAGCTGTCATCTGTGGCAGGATTTGAGTCCATATAGCTGTTGGTTCTGACTGCTCTCGGCGGCTGAGGTGCTCCTGCCTGTAGATTAGTTGAATTCTGATTCATCTTATTATCAACGTTATGTGAATAGTTATCAAAAATAAAAATCAATTCGCGAGTGCATCATTCAATTAAAAAAAGTTATAACCTCTTTATTCCATTAAATTTATAATTTCCAATTTTAAAACAATAATAGATTCCACCAACTTTAAAGAAAAGCTCTTTAATAAGATATCATAGATCTTTAATTAAAATTGTACCTTGTTTATCTTAAAGGATCAGAAAATTTTGAATAAGGTGGGGTTGTGAGGTTTAGCTATAAATCTTTGTAGCTGAATCTATTTAGGAATCCAAGACTGTAAATTCAAAAGCTACTTCCTGACAATGGGCTTTCGCGGTGACGTGGCACAACTGATCAAGGAGTTACGCCTGTGAATTACTTTAAATTAAGTATTATATGCCCGTTAGGGGATAATTAATTCCTTAACTATTATTATTATTATATCAAAAGCTACTTCGAGATTTGAATCTCTTCTTTTATCCACGCAAGTTTTCATAAGGATTATGCTCTGGTTAATTTAATTTTGGTCAATCTCAAGATTTCTAGAATCTGATGGCATAAAATCTCCTCCAAAAATTAGGAAGCTATCCTCTATTCTCGTTTTAGTAGATTTTAATCTTATCAAAGGATTTATATTTTTGAAAACTTCCGGGCTGTCAAGCTAAAGAAAATTGCATCCATAGCTATTCTAAACTTTAAATTTTAAAAGCGAACAAGCATCATCTTCTGCTTATTAACTCTTGTTTTCTCCAAAGAAGGGCAATTCTTCAGTAGTTTTTTAGGCTAAGTTATTTCTGATTTTTATATTTCTGTAATCTAATTCCACAAAGTGGAACTTCTAAATAATCTAATAGGGACTCGAAACTTCAAAGCGCTCGATACTATTTACTGACTCAAAGTCAGTACCTTTCGAGTTGAGGCAACGACCACCAAATATATACAAATAGTGCTTATTCCCTAAATTTTCTCCTACTATGCTAAATTATAAAGTTAATGTTTAATTTTATATAATGCAGCAACTAGCCAAGGACCTTGACTTGATCATACCTCCATTACTTATTTTCTGAGTGCTCAAAACAAATTGACACCTAAAATTTGCATTTCTTTAGGTTACAGGAACAAAAAGCTGAATTGCCTCTACTGTATTAGTCACTGTAAAAGGAGAGTCATGGCTACCTTGGTTAAAAAAGCTTCCAGGTACTAGACCCCCTATTACAAAAGCTCTCTATTAAGTTTTGTAGAATACAGAGCTAGCCTGATATCTAGGAATTTCAATTTACTCTCTTTGAAGAGTGAAATCCTTTTTTAGTAAATCGAGTAGATAGATAGATTCTGCAATTTTTATTATTATGAAATTAAAAGAATACAATTTGAAAGTTAGTAGCTTTACCTTAAGAAGCTAATGACTGCCTTCTCCCACCAATTATCAATGCTTGATGGTGATTTATGAACACAGTCGTGTTCATTTGTGGAGGGACTTCTTTTAGAAATTTGGTCTGACTATTAACGCAATTTAATCTTAGCCCTGTATCTGTTAAGGGAGTTACTTCATTAGAAACACTAACTCTCTGTCCTTTAACTCATTAAATTTTAAGAATCTTAAGTTTGTAGTCTATTTCGAAAAACTCACAATCAACTTAGTAAATATAATAATTCTATAAACCAAAAGTAAAGTTTTTGCATTGCTGTTGGAGTCACCTCTCAATAAAATCAGCGATTTATAATTTGCATTTAAGTTGCCTGGAATCTTTCTAAATAAGAAAGTATGCAAGCCATGCTCAATATAGAATGGTCCATTACTGAGGTTTTAATTTGTATTTAAATTTACAATATCCTCTCTCTGCAATGCTTAAAATCAAAATTTGGTTTTACAAAGCTTAGATTATAATTAAAAATCAATCTTTAAATTATTGCCACGAGATGGAAAGCAATACTACGTCACAACAATCAAGCAATCGCGTTTTTGTCATCGGAAATGGAATGACTAAGTTTTACAAGCCTGGAAAGACTGACAAAGACTACCCTGATCTCGCTAAGCAAGCTATTCAAAGAGCTCTTAGAGATGCAGCTATCGCATAAAATAAAAATTAATCTTACTAACGCTTAATTGATATTGATAATTTTACAATGAGGTGCAGTCAGCATACGTGGGGTACGTGTATGGAGATTCTACTTGTGGACAGAGAGCTCTCTATACTGTAGGCATGACTGGAATCCCAATCGTAAACGTGAACAATAATTGCTCAACTGGTTCCTCAGCACTCTATTTGGCTCATAACGCAGTTAAAAGTGGAATGAACGAAGTGGCTATGGCTCTTGGGTTTGAGAAGATGTTCACTGGCTCACTACAGACCTTCTTTACTGACAGAACTATTCCACTTGATAAGTTTGTCATCAATGATTTGGAGTGGAGAGGCAACTCTAATTCACCCATGGCACCTAGACTATTCGGAAATGCTGGAAAAGAACACATGGAGAAGTATGGAACTAAGCTTGAGCACTTTGCAAAGATCGCTTCAAATAAAATATAACTGATTATTTTTAGCTTACAAGAACCATAAACACTCAGTGAACAATCCCTACAGTCAATTCAGAGATGAGTACTCACTTGAACAGATCATGAAGTCTCCTATGATTCATGACCCCCTCACCAAGCTTTAGTGTTGCCCTACTTCAGATGGAGCTGCCTGCGCCATCCTTGCAAGTGAAGCATATGTTAAGGAACACAACCTGCAAGACTAAGCAGTTGAGATTATAGGAATCAATCTCACAACTGATTACTCTTCCACTTTTGAGGAAAAGTCATCGATTAAGCTGATTGGATCTGAAATGGCCAAAAAGTGTGCTGAATCTGTGTACAAGCAAGCAGGTATCACTCCTAATGACGTCCAAGTAGTCGAGCTTCACGATTGCTTCTCAGCAAACGAGTTAAAATAATAGAGTCTATTTAATTCATTGAATAAGAATAAGTTATGCACTTACGAAGCTCTAGGTTTGTGCCCAGAGGGAAAAGCTGGTGAGTATATCGATGGCAATCAATTCACTTATGGTGGAAAGTACGTTGTTAACCCCAGCGGTGGTTTGATCTCTAAGGGTCATCCCCTTGGAGCTACAGGTCTGGCTCAATGCGCTGAACTTTGTTGGCAACTCAGAGGTATGGCTCAAAAGAGACAAGTCTAAGACGCTAAAGTGGCACTTCAACACAATCTTGGACTAGGAGGAGCATGCGTTGTTACTGCTTACAAGAAGTATCAGCCTGGCTACCAAAAGTCCCTCAGAGCTGATCAAACTGCGGATCCAGCTGTCCTCGAGCAGCTCGAATAGCAGCAAGAGCAGGAGAGACCCAGACTCTGATTAAGCTAAATGAAAAAAGTTTAAATTCTAAGCAATAGCCTATGGAATGAATCTTCTATCAAACTAGTTGTATCTTAAGGATTTTACAATCGAAATGTTATCCTGGTTGAGTTTGAAATGAATTTTATAACGAATTAAATAATTTTAAATTAGGCATAGTCTTCAAAAGTAAGTATGGAACGACTAATTCATCTACTACTACTATTCAAACTTTACAAATAACTCTATTTTTGTAGAAATGAGAGGCGGTCAATCCTTTGGTAGATCTTCAGCCAACCCCATGGGCTCTTCAATGAATAGTGCTTATGGTAAGACCAAAACTTTCAAAAAAACATTTTATTGAAATTACAAGACATCATTTTTCATTTATATTTGAAACTGTATCATCTTAAATATACTTGAAGGAACAAAAAAAGGTGGCAAATTTGGATAAACAGGAGTGAGCTTCAACCCTATGGCTTCACTCGCAAGTGGTAACGGTATGACTTTAGGTGGGTCTTTACATCAGTCAACTGTGCCCATGAACTTCCGTGGTCAAGACAAGTCTCGCGACCCTGCACTTGGTCCTAACCCCAACTTGTCAGTGGAGGATGAGTACATCTCCAACCTGCAACAGCAGATTCATTTCATGGAGTTAGAGTTGAAAATTTTGAAAGAGAAGGTGGTCGAGGATGAAAAGAAGTCTGGTATTGGCTCGCTCTTTGACGACGAAAAGTCTTCTCATCAGCACATTCAACTTCTGAAATAGAAGTACGCTAAGATGCGCCGTGACTTCGACAAGAAACAAGAGGAGTTGAATAAGTACAAGCTGAGAGTGGTGGGCGACTAATTCGTGCTTGATGCTCAAATTAATGTCATGCAGCTTCAGAACTAGAAAATCGAAGAGAATCAGCGAGAATACGACTTCGCTACTAAGAAGAGACTATTCGAGCTAGAACGCGAATTCAAGGAGATATCAAAACAACGCTTTGATCTTGAGAACGAGTGCAGGCAAATGGAAAATGAGCTTGCGAGAGAAGGCGAGGACAACTACAATAACAAGATGAATCTCGATAAAGACAAGGCATTTGAAGCACTCGCAGAGGAAAGACATCTCATAGAGAAGGATCTCAATGAAAGGTTGATAGTGATAAAGAAGGAGAATATTGGCAAACACAGAGCTGACCTCTAGGGAGTTCAAGACTAGTTCTTGTAAAACAAGCCACTCTAGGATTCATTGGCCGAAGAAGCCAGTCTCAGAGAGCAGATAGATGAGGCTAATGTGCAACTTGAGATGCTCCAGATCTAAGTTAAAGAATTGGAAGATGCAACTGAATACCTCAATGATAAGAAAGAGGAGTTGCAAGAGGCAAAGAAGCAAGCTGACATTAGAAACGAAGAACTTAAGAAAGAGTTAGCTGCAAAGGAAGAAATAGCAGCAAAGCGCCTTCAAGCCAAACTCAACAGAGACAAGAATGCAGAGGTAAAGGAATTGATAGCACAGGAGGAGACTGCTACTCAGCATAACTAAGAACTTCAGCAGAAGCTTGAAGAGGAAAAGCGCAAGTACGACACGCTTCTAGATGAGAAGATGGATATTGAGGAACGCCTAGAGAGAACTAAGTAGCAGCTGGATCACTATAAGGCAAAGATTGGTGAACAATTGGAAGAGATCAAGAGACTTAAGGACTTGATTGAGCAGCAACAGAAGGTTGCTGATGACTTGACTGCAGCAGTTGATGATGAACGCAAGATCAACCGTATTGAAGAAGAGAAGCACAGAAAGCTTGCTTAGATGAATGCAGCCCTTAAGGCACAGCTGCATTTCATTCAGACTAAGTTCGACTACACATCTAATGTGAATGTCCTCAACACAGACGATTTCAAGACCTTGATGACCTCCAACGATATGGTGAACCATACCGTCAAGGACTTCGTTACAAGACTCGATGTCATCAAGGATGAAATCCAGAGGTACGAGTCCCTCAGATTCGATGATTGAAAGAGTTTGCTTATTGAAGAAGACTTATCATAAACTGCAGAATAGCTATAGAAATTTTCATATCACTTATACAACAACAGTTTAAGTACTCGATTAAGAATTTACATTCAAACATTGTGAAATGTAATCGCAATCATCTATCGAATATGGTTGATAATGATATTAAAAATATTATTTGAGAATTGCGGTAGGGGCTGAAGAAGCAATAATTGATGATAAAGGTCATTAAAATATTTATTCTGGGAGATAAAGAGCTCTTCTTTTAAATTCAATTGTAATATTCATTAAAAATGTACAGAGACCCTCGTTTAATGAAGCGACCCAGACTCGATATGGGTAGGTTTGGAGCTAACTAATCGTAGAGTGGATCAAGAACTGCTTCTTCATAGCAGTCTTCTCAAAAGTCTAACTTCACAGGGGTGGCTTTGTCACAACTCCCTTTCAGTATGCAAGCTCAGCAATAATTCATAAGAAAGGAGCCAGATGTAAGATTCTCTCAAGTTAAATTACAAGTTTATTAGGAGCCTGAGATAAAGCCAAGACAAGTAATATTGGATGAGCAGGGGAGACTAGTGGACGAGCATGGAAATGTCTTAAATGTAAAGAAGGCTACAGAGCTGAAAGTCAACTAGAATTCTCAAAAGGACAACAAAGTTAGAGACTTACTCAATCTCAAAAGATTTGGGCAGGTGTCTCAGGGAGATATTCTTCAGAAGAGGAAATTCTATGATCCTTCACTTGATACTGGCAGCAAAGCTAACAAAAGAGATAAGCGCAAGAGTGGAGCTTTCAACTTCGTTGAGGAGGGACAGTTTGTGAAGAGAGCTGAATAGCTCAGGAAGAAGCAATTGATAGAATAATATGAAGCTAAGAAAGCGTAGGAGAAGCTCTATGGGAGATCATCTTAAAATTTGGTTGAAGGGGAGAACTTAAATGCAAATGAAAATGAGGAAGAGAAGAAAGCTCAAGGAGACGAAGTGAAAGTAGAAGACAGAAGGATGGAGAGAGATGAGAACACAGGCAGGATACAGATTAGAAAAACTGTGAGTCTGAAGCCATTAGACCCCATCCCAGATTTCGAATGGTGGGATGCTGCTCTACTCAGAGAAACACAGGACGAATAAGTTCTCCAAAGGAGAGCTGCTGGGCAGATAGAGGAGGATGACTTGTTTGTGGAGAAAATCACACACTTCATTCAGCACCCTGTGCCTCTAAAGAATGATTACGTTGAGAATATTAACGAAATGGTAATCCCAATTAAACTGACAGAGAAAGAGAGAAAACGTCTCAGAAAGATGAAAAGAACTGAGAAGGAAAAAGACAAGCAAGAGAAAGTCAAGTTAGGTCTAATGCCTCCTCCTCTTCCAAAGATCAAGCTTAGTAACTATATGAAGGTCTTAGGTAAGGAGGCAATCGCAGATCCATCAAGAGTTGAGCAATAGGTAAGAGCCTTAGTTGATGCTAGGCTCGAACAACACTTGAAGAGGAATGAGGATAACAAACTCACTAGGGAATAGAGAGAGGCTAAGATGAAGCGAAAGCACGAGAGAGATATTACAAATAACGAGGTGAGGGCTGCTTTATTCAAGATCGACCGCCTCACCTAACCGCATATTAAATTCAAGGTTGACATGAATGCACAGTAGTATCATTTAGGTGGATTTCTATTCATAGCTGACTATAACATGGCACCCTCAGACCTTCCCAACCTAGTTCTGGTAGAGGGTGGTCCCAGAGCTATCAAGAAGTACAAGAGATTAATGTTGAGGAGAATTAATTGGAATGAAAAGTCCAAAAAGAGGCAGATTAATCAAGGTCAAGAAGAGGAGGGAGAAGGTGAAGGGTAAGAGAGTAGTATTTAAGAGACCACAGAAGCTGAAGATGACATCGATGATGTGAAAGAGTCCAGAGATAAAAAGTGCTTCCTAGTCTGGGAGGGAATAGTGAAGAAGAAGAATTTTGAAAGATGGAGAGTAGTCGACATTAGGAGCGAGCAAGAGGCCAAGCGTATTCTCGGAGAGAAGGGTTGCGAGCATTACTGGACAATGGTTGCAAATTTCCACCCCGAAAGAGCTTTGGGCGATGATCCTATGGAATTAGAAAAGGTTCTAATGTGAGTTTTTAGATGTTTGAATTAAGAGTGAGAGCGCAAGAGAATTTAGATGTAATTAATTAATTTTGAAATAACATATTTTCCTGGTTACTACTCCTGTGAAATAAATACTTTTCAATCGGTATCTTTGTCCAAAGATATACCCTTTTCATTCAGTTACTTCTATTGACTGTATTTCTAGCTCTCTTAGCTATGGTATCAAAGTTTATATAATTAAAAAAATAAAGATAAATAGAAATGAATTGATTTAGAATTTAATTAAACTTACTTCTTTTAATTGTATATAAAATTAAAAGTTGTCAGTGAGTTGATCGAAGTTTGGTCTGTCTTTGATGATCTTATGAATATGTCTCTGCTTCTCTTCCTCTGTCATAACATCGTTTGGAATGCGACTATATGCATTCGTGAACCACAGTTGCCTTTAGACAATTGGGAAGCGCATGCAAAACTCAACCAACACATCCACGAACTTCTCAGTTACCTCTCTGCTCGGAGCTGATAGAATTATTCCGAGATACTTATCCACTATAGCTTAGCCGCTCTTCAATAGCTCATCCCATAGGTTCTAAAGAGAAATTATAAGAGGTTTGGTTAAACTTACTAATTCGTTAGCATGAATTCCATACTCATTCATCACTTGCTCTCTGGTTTGTTTACCTTCAGCTGCGTTCATTGCTATCTCCACGACTTCTGCATCTTTCTGAAGGATTCCAATCAGCACTATGATGAATTCAGTATGAGTAAGAAGAGCATCTTTATGCTCTACTCCGATTCCATTGTTCCAGGTCTTTATCAAATCCTCCAAATGCTGGCTTGAGAACACCAAGTCCTTTCTTAATTTCAAAAAGCGAACACACATTCCAAAGAAATCATAAGCCACATCAGGATAAGAGGTGAAGGCATCAAAAGAGTTCAAGAGTGAGCCTGTTCTAGGTATTAAGTGATTCAAAGAGTCTAAGAATATCTAATCATAGTGAGAATCTTTGTGATACTCAACCAAGCAAAACTCTACTCCGTAGATGAAGCCTGGAATAGGATTCACCTATAGATATGGGTTAAAAAGTCAGCTTTAACTTACCTGGTAGGCTTGAATTGTCTTTTATAGAAAAGTGATAAGATATTAGTCGAACTCTCTACCTAAAATTCTTAAGCAGTGTTTCACTAGTCTGATAGTCTGCTCAACTATGTCATCAATGTGAGTGAAGAGAGTGAGATTTCTCTCTATGAATTAATTCCAGAGATCTCTGAAAATGTCGATGAAAGGATTAGCTCTTCTTTCTCCAATTTGCTTGCATCCTTTGAGAAACTCACTTATCAGAGACAAGTATCCGGATATAGAGCTTATAGTTCCTTCATTGATGTCTGACTGTTGGAGCATATAGCCTTCCTTCATGATTAACTACATGACTGAATCTATTTTCTGCTTAAGAGGGAAGGCAAAGGATTGGATGACTCTTTTCAAGCAAGCGTTGCAAGTTTAAGGATCTTCAATTCTTTCTACTAAAGCACCAATACCGTCTACTATCAACAGATAATCATTAAACGTTGTTAAAAGAGAAAGGGTTTCATTGTTTTTGAGATAGTTCTGCTTGACTCCCCAACTAGTAGCTGGATTAGGTATGACTATTATATTATTAGCTCTAAGTGTGATGCTTACTTTTCTCTATGATTTCTGGTGTGAAGCTTTCTAAGGCAACTGCATGATCGACACATAGCCTTTGAAAAGCTTTGGAGCAAGCAGGTATAGCGTATTTATTCTCCAGTCCTTCAGAAACATAGTCTAAGAACTTTTTGACATCTTCCTTCACATTTACACCACTATGATTATATATTAAGGATTCTAAGACTAACTTACTGCTCTTTTATTATCCCAGAGAGAGCAACGAAAAGATTGGCTCCTGCTCTTTTCAAAGCCACATACTTGTCTGGTAGTTAGAAAACAAGCTGAATTATGTCGTTGATTATCGCAACTTAGTCTAGTTTGAGTGTCGATGCCAAATCTGCTACACAAGTAATGATACATTCGATGCTGCTCCATTCAGATACCTGGAAACATAAATAAGCATAATAAGTTGCTATAATACCAAGTTTGGATTCTGCTACACTTGTGCCACATGTCCTTTTAGCTTCTCAAGGATTTAAAATTTAAAGCTTATTTATTTATACTTATAATTTAAGGAACACCACGTAGATTGTCTGAGGTCCACAGCAATTGCAAATAACCTGAATGAGCTTCCCAAAGTCACTCCTCGCACTACACACCAATCACCATCACATCACGCCCCAAAGAAATACCAAACATCAATCAAACACCATCATAATAACAACCTCCCGCCGCCTTCATCCTCTCTTAAAACTCTAGATTAAAACCACAATCTTGTGTAGAGTGGCATTTCAGGAAGAGCTTCGGTGTGTTTTATAAAGTGAGGATTAAACAGTGCCTTACTAGTTGAAGTCATCGAACTGCTCCTCGAACTCTGATGCATAGTTGAACTCCTCAAACATATCGTCTTCTGCCTTCATTTGGCTAATAAGAGAGTTTAGCAAGTTTATCAACACTGGTTCGAAAACCATCAGCTTAGCTTGCTTTTGCTCTGGAGTCTCAATCTTTGTAATCTGCTTGAACAATTGCTTCCAAAATGAGACCTGTCTTCTGCATCCTTAAAGTATGGAGATTAAAACATTTTAAGGTATTAAGGCAAAAATAATGAGCTTACTTAAGTCTGGTATCTTCATGAGTTTCAAGAGTATTTAAGGTATAATTAGAGACCCATTATCTACTATCTGCTTGAGATTTGATTATCCTAGCTCCACAAAGATATCAAGAAGCTACTCTCCAAGCATTTCATCTTTCTCAAGGACGGCTTGATCAACTCTTCCTGCTAAATGCTCCACCTTGCTTACAACTACATCCATAATTGATGAAAACTTAAGCGGCTCTCTTTTTGCCAGAATGATCATCTCTATCACGCAATTTGTTGCATTCTCTAGGTTTTCATCCTTATTTTGCTCTAATTCTCTGAAGACAAACTTAATCAAATCAGGATATCGCTCTGGTAAGCCTTGAACAACCTCCTCAGGGATCTTTAATTTAAGCCACTGATAAAATGCATCGAGCAGCTTTGATTTCATGCGTTGAACTTTAAAGTCTTCAGTTGTCTCCTCGTATGTATTTCCATTTTGAGCTGCTAGAGCAATTTATTGCTGCTTATGATCTTCGTTAAAGTTGATCTATTAAGCCCATCTGTTGAAGATTAGTTCGAATACCTGCGCTGAGATAGAATCCAAGTAGGAAAAGAACTAATTTCTGAGTGAACCCTCAATCACGATTGAATCATTATCACAATCTTGAGCCATATACTTGAGAATCATTAAGAGAGAGGTAACTTGACTGGGAGTGTTGGATAGCTCAGTAATCAGGGTATCAAATATAGTCTAGCTGCTTTCATTAAGATGCATTATCAAAATGCAATTGCAGTATTGATGCAGTTAAGCACAAAAGTAGGACGATCTTGCTCAATCATTTTCTTCAAGATCACTATAGTCGAACATTAAAGCCCTCGGATGGAATAAGTATGATCACTTACGTAGCAAGTTGTCCATGATATTAAAGGATATATTGATGTCTTTATTTCTTAGACCCGCAAAATCGTACATCATTTTGTTTTTCAAGACGTTTGCAGCATGGAAGTATTCCTAAAAGTCAATAAGATTATGCTTAATCAATTATCATTTTGAGGATTTTGAAATAGTGTTTAAAATATCTTACCTGATCTGAGAGGTTGGGCAAACTTAGAGCCTAAATAGTGACGCTCCATGCCTAGTGAGTTTTGGAAAAGCTTGTAAGCAGTTGATCAGCAATCTTATAAGTTTCCTTATCGAAAGAGTCCTTCAATAATTAATAGCTTCTTCATATATGATCAATTTTATTAAAGTCCTTGGCAGTGGATCTATCCATCTCTTTGACTAAGGCAAGGTAATTCTCGAGAGTAATGGTATTAGGGTCGACCATTTATGCTAGGTTTTGCTATTAAAGCTGATGGATTTGCTAATGTTATATTATGCTAGAAGGTTCCATTATTTAATTAAATGCCTGAAATATTCAGAGTTAATTTAATAATCGTATCATTTGCAAATTCATTAGATATTTTTACAATGTTGTTGAATAGATCAAGGATGATAAACTTGAAATATAAGAACAATTTGAACTCGTCATAATACTTCTATAAAATTTAGAATTGGTTAGGATCCTTTCTCTGATAATAATATTGAGTTATTTAGGTTGATTTATTCATTTCCATTTATTCGAGCTATTGTCAATACTAAGTGCAATAATTATTATATCCTAACATTAAATTTAATAATTACATATTTGAGAGTGCTTTTTAACTTATCTCTCTGAGCTTGCGCTGCTTATCAATGCCTTGTAAATTTGATAACTCTTAATCTTGCCTCTCTAAAGTGTAAGTTGGTGCGTGAGCTGCGGTGTCTCTCACAGGATCGTTGTCCTTTAAAATTTTCTTTTGCTCCTGAACTGCTCGAGCATCACTTTCATTTTCATCTCCTGAGTCTATTCCATTAATTTATCTATCAAAATATAGTTCATCTCTATTTATCCATATGGCTGATTGTCCATGAAAAGTTTTTGGGGCTTGGATTGGCTGCTGCTCTCTTGATCGAACTTCAGAGCTTCTTCTTAGTTTCTCTCCTATCGATGGTGGTGGCTCGCCTGCTGATTTTGGTTTGACATTGTACTCTCACTAGAATTGGTTCTTTACAAAATGTGCTTTGGTTTAATCTTTCTTTGTATGTAGTGGCTTCTTCTTATTTTTCGGTCTTGACTTTGTTGTTGAAGGCAGCTAAGAATTATTTACAAAAGCCAGATGAGCAGGTTAATTAATAAGCCAGCAATGAACTAGAGAAGATAGAGACGATCCAAGAATCTAATAATCATTGAATCCTGATTTATTCTTAATTAAGAGCAACTTAAACAAGCAATTCAATCATTCAATTTGCGCAGGCTTATTTCTTCTTTTCTCTCTTATTGAGATAAATTGAACGATGCCATTGATAATACTTATTTTTTATTAAATCATTAATTTAGAATAAGCTAATATTATAGAGGGCCCTCAATCAGGATTCATGATTTTTTATAACTAAAGAGTTTTAGTAATAGTGAGTGTTGTTTAGCAATTCCTTAGCTATGGTTTAATTCATGAATAAGGTTAGATAGGTATAGTAGTTGCAGTATTACAAGTAGTATCTTGCTCATAAATACTTCTTTAACTCGTCACCTTTCTCTACTTGATTTTCATTTTCACCTGAGTTCCTTCTCATGTTTCTCCATGATTCAAAAGTCAATAATCCAAAGAGTAGAAAACGATAAAAATGATTGGAGAGGGGAGAGTAACTTCGCTGTGAAGTTTTGCTTTTGACTTGGGGAATTAGAGCCCTCGAAGAACATGGATTAGAAACCAGACTCCTTATCCTTATGTTGACCAAAGTTATTTGAGGGGTCAATCTGATAGTCGTTGAATAGAGGCTTCTGCTCTCCCCACAATTGCTCTGGAGGCACGTAGCCCTTCGGCTTTATATCATGGTGCTTTCCGTACTCCACAGTTTTGGAAGACTTAAAAGAAGATAGAGTAAAAAGTTCAATCTATAAATAAATAGTGACTTTTCTTCGATATTCGTGAACTCTCTTATTTCCTTTTGGACGTCAATTGTATTGGGCTTCAGAAAATTAAACATGCTCTTTTATTAATATTATAGATATTACCAATTTAAACCAGATACCAGATTTTAAACCAACTCTTTTAATAATTAACTCTAATCAAGTGCCATCTCAATAAATTGGATATTAATTCATAAACTGTGAATAACTTCACTTCAGCTGTTATTGTTGCTGTAGCTTGGATTCCTTCTCAAATTAAGCTAGCTAGTCTGGGTCAATCACCCTTCTCGATTATTAATTATTAACTTAATTTAAAAATTCGTTAGACTAAGATACAACTATAGGAGCTTTTTGAGTCATAGCGGAGGTGAGACTTTACAAATCTTAATCCTTGTCCTAGTTATTGCAATTCAAATTCTCTTATTCTTTTGCTACAAGGGGTTATTGTAGTTTCTTCTACTGTTCATTAGTTTCTTCCTGAGCCAGACCTTTGTCCTAGAGATGAAGCAATTCCTGATTTTTGATGAGGCCATAGTGCTCGGAGGGGTGTTGCTCAAGAGTCGACATAATTGGGAAGGAATCCTAGTCACTAGACTCTCTCTTCACATACTCTTAGTTCTTCATTAGATACTAGGCCTTATCTAAATATTAAAAGTGAGCTTTCCAACTATTCAAAAAGGGAACTCTTACCTCCTTCAGAAAATTGTTTTTCATTAGAAGGCTACAAATTTGCCTTCTATTGCTATAGATGTATCACATCGGGCTCAAGGTGAGTCTTAGCCTTGAGTTTTGAAGCTTATTTCTTGTCTGCTTTTTGTTCCAAGTCTGAGAGTCGAATGTGATCAGGTTACAGACTAGGATCGTAGTAAACTAATTAAAAAATGAGCATTAAATGAATGAATGAATCGCAGTTAAGTTTATTTGAATCTCTAATTTTGACTCATCAATTTATTCCAAGTTTTAATATTTTAACTTACCATCCCCTTCAAATTATTCTGTAGGGAAAGATATCCAATCACCTAAATAGCAACAAATAAGTTAAATCAATACTCACACTTTAAATCTCCTCAAACTTAAAATATATTAGTGTTACAACAACCTTTTATAGCTCATCGAGTTAGTTTAACTCTCTTATGGATATTTGCACCTCTAAACCTCAGTTTGAGCTTGTCAAGCAGTTCAGCTCTGTCTTATTTAGAATATTGCTGGTCTCTCTCCTGTATCATTTGCTCTTACTCCTTACCTCCGTTGCTTCCCAGGTGCATTTTTTCGAGACTCTTCCACATCTACTGCTCTTTGTCATTTTCCTCTTGTGCTCTCTGTTCCAATCTTAGTCTCCTCTTATACTTCTTTTTCTAGTTTTCAGTTGTCCAAGGCTTCTTCTGGAGCTGCCCTTTAGAGTCCAAATAGTAGCCAGCCTAATTAAACTCCTTTTCTCTGCTGAGAATCATATTGTTCAGAACCGCCTTTTCAACCCGCTCTAGGAACCTCTAGGTTGAAGATGAGATAACCTCATTCTGAGCGGACAGCTTTCTATCTCGAGCTAGGGCTCTATCTCGCTCTGACTAGGCTTATCGCTCCTCTAAAGTTGGCTTGCGTTGTCGCTGGTTATTAAATTTGTTGAAAACTCGGTCTAGTCTCACTTCAGGAATGATAATCAGATGATCTTCAGAAGTTGCTAGCGTTTTATGATATTAACATAGCAATCACACATATTTAACAAAAAATGAGAAAGATTGAAAGGATCTCCGAACAATTCTACAGGATTCATTTGTCGATCCTGCTTCTCAGTTTGCTTTCCTGTCTTGATCTTGATTTCCTTTTACTTCTTAGCCCTCTTATTTTTAGTTTACCTTTTAAGCTACAATGCTCTTAGCTGTTCCTGATAATCTAACTCGTTAGGCACAAACTTGATAGTGTTAGGCTTTTTGTCTAATTGCGAGAGGCTTTTCTCAAGTGGTATTTTCTCACTTTACTTCTTCGACCTTATAATCTTTGTCTTGCCCTCTTGATCCTCTTCTCCGAAATCCTCATCAAAGAGGGAATCAAGTTCTCCTGATTCAATTTTATAAACTTTTAAGCAGCTAAAACTATTATTTCCTCGTCTAAATGAGAGCGGTCTTTCTGATAGCACCAGCCGTGAGAATTCTCCCAGCCTTCTTTCATTTGCTGTTGAATCCAATCTCCGTGCTTCTCATCTATCAAATGATGCTCCTTTAGTTTCTTAGGGCTTTCATGGTAAACTTTGTCTTGAATCTCTATGTTCCATTCCTTCGTTTTGTGATGCTCGAACTATCTTTGCTCTCTTTTAATTGAAGAGCCTTGGACTGACTCTTAAGAGGTAGATTCGTCAAATAAATTGCTCAAGTCACCTTCTTAGAAGCCAAAGCGATAAATTAATAATTTGAAAGACATTTTAATTCTCAAGAAGTTTATCATCTATGGAGGACCTGTCTGTCTGATACCACCAACCATCTTATCTTGCGTAGCCTTATTTGCCTGTTTGTTGTTCAGTAGTTCCATGCTTATAGTCAAAGAATCGAGGTAAGGATTTTTGTTTGGTGGGTTTTTAACTCCTTGCTAGAGCAGCGTTTTTCATTTCTGCTGCTCTTCTTTCACACCCCTTTTAAGGCTTCACTCTGATTGACTCAACAACTTAGCTTTCATCATAAAGCCTTTCGAGATCTTCTTATTCTAAGTTAAAGCTTCATATAAATGCTTTGCTTGAAGTTTGTAAGTAAGTATATAAGTTTATCCTGTATGGCGCTTCTATCAATCTAATAGCACCAACCGTTCTCACATTTATAGCCCTATCTAGGCATTTACTGCATCCAATCTCCAAGCCTAGGATTTACATTTCTCCTCTACTGCCTCAAAGTTTACTTTTGCTCCCTAGATTCCTTAGTATCCTTAACCTTTTTGAGATCTTAATCGACGTCTCTCTTAGCTTATTGATTTTATTCAAACTTTTACTAAGAATCCTTCCAAGTTTGCATTTACTTTCGCAGAAGATTATCAATGTAGAGCTTCTTCAATTTTTAGGCAGCTCTCCTACGTTGGCTTTTCCTTTTAGGGATTCTTTCCAGCACTTAGGATTCATCAAAAAGCCTCTCTAAATCACCTTCTTCAAAGCCAAACTTAAATCAGAAATGAAATTTCATTATGACTGTTCCAAGAGGTTTATCATTGATTTAAGATCTATCTGTTTGATAGCACCAGCTATTGACGCACTCATATCCAGGTCTTGGCATTTGCTGCCACTTAGTGCCTCTTCGTTCATTGTAGAGCTTTGCTTCAGAGACCTTTTCTTTACTTATTCCTTCCTTCTAATAACTTCGATTATAAAATTACAATTTTTGTGTAAACTTGCTAACCGGTGTTTGATACCTCTCTGTCTCTTGACAGGGATATGCTCTAGGCACTAAGACTCATCAAAGAGAATTGCGAGATCTCCTTCTTTAAAGCCAAACTAATTCTACTAATCTAAGAATCTATGATCATTATAGAGAGGGGTTTATCATCTATCTAGCTTCTGTCAGCTTAGTAGCACCACCCATTCTCGCAATGCGTATCCTTCCTTCAGAGTTTGCTAATCCCAAGTGCCTCTTCTTTCGTTGTAGAATTGAGGAACCTAATGCTTCACTAGCTCTCGCTTCTACTCTTCTTGATCTTGCTTTGCTTATTTTTGTATTGGTACTACTTCTAGGACTTAACTTTCGTCAAACAAGCAATCCAAGTCACCTTATTCAAAGCCAAACTCAAAATATGTAAAACAAATTTGTCTCATTCCATATTTAAGGTTTATCCTAAATCTATTGTCTATCTTATTGATAAACCCAACCGTTCTTTTCTTCAAAGCCTGGTTTCAAAGTTTACTACAATTTATCCCCATGCTTCATATCAAAGTTTTCCTCTTACTTCTTTTCAACTTTGGGCTAAGATTATTTCTAACTGAAGCGACCCTCATATTGCCTTGCTTTGGCGACTCCTTTCTTAAGTTTTTAGGGTTATGTTTGAGCTATGAGGGTTTTACCTATTTACTCTTATTTAAAGTAAGCATATTTTTAATTTTCTTGCGTGAGTTTTTATCGAAAAGGCTACTCTGTTTCCTATAAACACATATATATCTTAGGAAATTAATTTTAAACTTCCTATTTAGTTCTTTGAATGTTTTCCCTAATGATTTTAATTTTTGATCTTTCATTTCACTTGTAGCTTCAATTACTCTTTCTGGGCTCTCAGAGCGAAGATGCTTTTTCTCCTCACCAGATATCTTTCTACGTCCTCTCTTTTCTTGGCTCTCTTGGCTTCTTTGCTCCTCTTAAATGCGGCAAATCTTCTGTTTAATAGCTTCCCTGAACCTTCTCATGAGCTTCTTCTCCCTTCTAGGGTTTTACTTTCTTCCTCACATCAAATAATTTTTCCTAGTCCCGAGGCTACTAGATGTTTCTTGCCTCCTGTACCAAATCCTGATTTTCATCTTCTCTCTAGGTAAGCCCTTTCATTTGCTTCATTTTCAATTTCCTCGTCAAACTCATCCTCTATATCACTGTCACTTCGCACATCCTTTTGCTCCTCAGCGAATTTTTAGTAGACCTTATTGTAGAGAGCATACTTCATCTTGTCTATCAGAGTCCATTCAGGGTTTATCACAGATTCCTTTGGAGAGGAATTCAAAAGTATGATCTATTAAAAAAGATAGAGGTTTGTGGCTTCTCCTTCTTTTCCTCTTTCTGGTTCCACCACTTTTACTCATCAGGCATAGATTTAAACCCTTTTTGGAGCAAAGGGGGCTAGCTTTGTGCCTCTTAAGGGAGGTTGTTAGGAAACATTATAATCTTTCAGCTCTTAGGCAACACCCTAATCAAAGTTCCTTAATGTAAAGGGCTTGGGTATCCTCATCCACTCTCTTTGACCTTACATGGGCTACTCTTACTAGCTTTATACTTAGCTTTATAATTATTAACTTCCCTCGAGCACTTATTAAGACTAGAGCGAGCTAGTATCCTTTGCCTGTTCATGAGGCTAAGACTAGGGAATCTACTTCTGCACTTGGAGAGGCCCTCTCTAAAGTTACAGGTTTAGTAAGGTAAGAATACACATATTTACTTTGGTAACTTTAGTGGACCTCCTCTAGCGAGGGCTTCATTTCTTGCTAGTAAGGTGAGACAAATACGTGCTGCGAAGAGTCAAACTTCAAATCCTTCCAGTCTAAGGAATCTCCCTAGAGAGGTGTCGATGGACTCTTAAGTCTAGAAGCTCTTTCCTCCTGGATCTAGGGATGCATGAATCTATAAAAGCACATTAGGGGAAATCCTACAACTACCACCTTAGAATAATATTTATAATCAATTTTAAATTGGCAAACTTACTCAGGCTAGGGAAGTCTAGTTGGCTAATCCTCTACTCTCTGGCCAAATGAAGCTTATACCTCCAAGTCAGTGAGAGGAGAAGAATTTGTGGGGTCTGAAATCTTTGACTAGTCCATCACATATTAAAATGAGTTACTATCAAGATAGGAAATGATATTACTCATGAATCAGCTCAGGATTTTCGAAGACTCGCTTTGCATGGAACGGGCTGGCACTCATCTCTTGATTGATAGATCTCGCTTTGTCTTTATTCTCCAGAACCTTGGAGAGGTCTATTTCCACAACTGGCACATCCTTTTGCTTAGAGGCTTGTCCTGCAAGCTGCTGAGGCTAATCAGACTACCTCAGCAACTCTTACTATTTTTCATAGGCTTGCATTGTTCGCTCAAAATCTTCCTATGCTTGCTTATGAGAAATTAAGAAAAATTAAACTTTTAATTACTAATCAATTTAGGACAATCTATAAATAGTCTAGGATCGGATACTTACCTCGGGATTCAAGATTCCTAATTTCTATTCATCATAATAATTGTGATTCTAAGTTAACTCAGGAGTTAAGTAATCAACTTTCTTCAATCTTAGGTCTGTTTTTGTCTTCTTTGTATCTTTTATCTTGCTTTTCTTTTGAGGTTCGTTGTTCATTTTCTTAAGCATGGAAATCTGATTCTTTGGAATCAGTTAGCTAGATGTCTATTTTAACACTCTCAAGTTTGCTCTTTGCTACATATAAGTAAGAGGGGCCCCAAGGGGATAGTTCACTTTTTATAATCTTAATTTTGCGCCATTTCATTTTGCAGCCATCTCCTACTCTAAAATCTTATTTACCAAAATTTGAGAATTCAAGAATCGATTCTTGAACTCATCCAAACATCTCTAATCTGATATATTAGCTATTTTCTCTGCCAAGGATGGCTTTCCAACTTAGCTTTAATCTTTAATCTCCATGATTAAATTTAGACCAACTTTCTCTTCATAATGAATTAATTCAACAAAATAAAAAGCGAGAGAAATAATACAACACATAACTAAATTCATGCATTTAATCTTGGAAGGTATTTCTAATACTTCCATAAGATCGGTAACTATTTCTTTGAGAAACAATTTAGCTTTGGAGATATCTTTATAACAAATTCAGATTTATCCACTTCTTTATTTTAGATCACAAAAAATCTCCTCTGTTAATTTATTATTCTTACAATCAGGGTGGTAGTCAAAATTTAAATGTACGTTAGATTCGCGACGATGAGCTTGCTGATGGCGTGACTGGAAATGCTTGGCGGTTGGAAATAATATGTTCTATTCTAGGTGGAATTTAATTGGAAAGGAGAATTAATTAAAAGTACGCCATCATTAAATTAAAAACATCAAATTAGCAAATAATTAGTCTGGAATATTGGAATATTGGAATATTCCAATCTTTGGAAACTGGAATATTCTAGTGGCAAATAGAAGGAAACAATCAGAATCGGGCCAGGAATACTTAAGAGATGTCCGTAATTAGGGCGTAGAAATATTCCAATAGTCTAAAGTGATTAGACTCGGAAGTGAGATATATAAAAGAGGGTGTGAATATTCAATTATTATTTAAAACATCGGTGACTCTAGAAAATGAAATACAGCATTCGCAATCTCAACGAAATAATATGCAACCTATAAAAGAACACACAAAGAAAGATCCTAAGTCCTACCACAGCAAGAGGGCCTTCTTCAATCAGCTTAGTATGGTCCTGACTCCAGACCAAGCTTTGTAGCTTTAAGATCAGCTATAAAACTAATTTGAAGAGATTGAGCAGACCCCGATATTCGAAACCACTGGGAATAAGCAGCAGTTCTTGGTGATCCTTCTGAAATAGAGCTCCTTTGGCAGAAGCAAGTAATACTTTCTCAATATTAACTACGCAGGAAGAAAGTATTTGGACGAGTTGGGGATTCACTGCACAGGTATCAGCCGCAGCAATCTTTCGAAGGCAATCAAGTAAAATGGCCCTGCGAAAATGCTTGTTGGAACTGCGGAGCGCATTCTAAAGGAGCTTGAGTGCAAATAGAAGAGTCCAGCTGTTGAGGGGTAAATCAATATAGCAGAGGAGGAAAAGGAAAGCGATTCAATTTGCCAGCAAGTAATTCAGCTCATTAGAGAAGGCAAAGTCTTCAGTTACCAGGACCTTTTCAATAGAAATATGGGCGACTCTGTCACGAGTGAGATGCTGACTGACCGCAGAAGGAAGCTAGAAAGCTTATTCAGGCTCTTTAAAAACGCAGGTGTCATCAAACAACAGAAAGTGGACCACATCGAGCAGCTGGTGATGTACTTGGAAAGAATGAGATTGGAGCCTGCCAGAAAAGCAACAGCCAATTGTGTTTCGGATGAAGTGATCCGCCATTTCCAGCTTAGAGATGCGTTGGACGCCATTTACGACATCATCATCTTGCAGAGTGATCCAAAAATGAAATGTGTCTGGCTTCACGGCCTCAATGGGACTGGCAAAAGTTCCCTAGCAAGACTACTCGAATAGATCTTCCAGTCAGAGAGATTAGAGGAAGTGGATGACAATTTCTGCCTGGATTAGAAATCGGAGGGAATACTTCCCACTCTGGCCATATTGGACGAAATCAACTGCCCGATCTTCTTCAGAAAAAAGAGCCTGGCAAAGATGAAGCGGTTCCTCGAGGGCTCAGGATTTGTACTAAATGTGAAGCACGGGGAAGCAGGCAAGCGATTTGTGGGCTGCTCTACTTTGATCACCTCAAATGAGACACCTTTGAGACACATGAGTGAGCTGGACAGAGGTGCGTTCTTGGCTCGAGTTAGATTTGTGGAGATGCACAGAAGCAAGAACTACACCCAGAAGACTTTCCCTTTGAACGCGGATCAACTCGCACTATACTTTGAGCAGAGACTTATTGAGGATGGGAGGATCACGGCTGGTGTAGGAGAAGAAATTGATGAGCTCATAGACACCTGCACACAAGACTTCACGCTAATTGACAAGGGAAACTTCTTATGACAATCAATGAGAATGTATGATCGCTAATGCAAATAAGTATTTCCCTAAGTAATTTATTAATACATTATATTCACACCCTCTTTTATATATCTCACTTCCGAGTCTAATCACTTTAGACTATTGGAATATTTCTACGCCCTAATTACGGACATCTCTTAAGTATTCCTGGCCCGATTCTGATTGTTTCCTTCTATTTGCCACTAGAATATTCCAGTTTTCAAAGATTGGAATATTCCAATATTCCAATATTCCAGACTAATTATTTGCTAATTTGATGTTTTTAATTTAATGATGGCGTACTTTTAATTAATTCTCCTTTCCAATTAAATTCCACCTAGAATAGAAGATATTATTTCCAACCGCCAAGCATTTCCAGTCACGCCATCAGCAAGCTCATCGTCGCGAATCTAACGTACATTTAAATTTTGACTACCACCCTGATTGTAAGAATATTGTTAATTATCTTTCTTTTAAGATTTTTCCTCCTCCCTTTGATTAGAATTCTGCGCTTACTAAGAATCCTTAACTTCCTTTTTGTCGGCACTTTAAGAACTCTCCTTTTTCTTTTCATTTTTGGATTTATCTTTCTGATTCTTATTTGGAGAACGCCATAGCTTAAGCAAGTCAAAATCAAAGACAGTCAACTATCTTTAAACTATCTGTATCTACGATTATGATAAGTATTTAGAAGAATTCAAGCAACAACTTGTCTTCTATTTTAAGACTAACATTCTAAGTTTTCTAAAGTTTAAATACGAAATTTATTATTTCTTGCAACATTATCTATTGAAAAATATAGGATTCTGAAGTTATTTCAATCGAATTAACTAAGATTAACTCAAGATTCTGCGTGTAGTAAATTAAGAAATCAAATTCATAACTAAGAATCTTGATTCTATGAACTATCAAGTATAAGCTTACTCCTACTCATTATCTCCTCTGTCCTTGGTACTCACTAGTATCTATATTTTACTGTTTATCTTGTGATCTTAGGTTTTCAGAGAGAATGTTCTCTGGCTTTATTTTGGAATCTCCCCCCATTTCTGGGGTGTTCCTTTCGTTATACTTTTTCAAATCCTATTCAGTCACTTCCTTATCCTGCTCCTACCTTCTACGGAGTTCTTATCTGTGCTTAGTTTGAGCTATCTACTTTTTAAGTCTGTCGTCAGATGACAACCCTACATTAAAAATACTGCTAAATATATCTCTTTGAATAACATCCTTGAGAAAGTCTTAGTCAGGACTCTACTCGAACTCTCCCTTGTATTTCTTGCCAAGTTAAAATAAGTCCTCCGCAGTTCTGTCTGTCTTCTTCAGCAATCCTAGAGATTCCTTCAATTAGAAAATTGATAAATTAGCTTAGTTAATATTAATTATTGCTTAGCTGATTTCCATCTATCTTGCAGAAAAGAGAGACTCCTTATGGGCGTTTGCTAAATTTAAAAGACTTGATTTTCACGAAGAAGCAAGGTATTATTGAAACTACAACTTAGTTTTTGATATCGCCTCATGAGTTCAAGAATTTTAATTTAAAAGTATACCATCACCTTCCTCATCATTCATTCCTATAGATGAATTGAAAAAGGAGACTTTAAGTTATTAATCTTAATAGATTAGTTTCATTAACCATAGCTAATCATATAAATATAGTGGGCATTAAAAAATCAAGAAGCACGAGGTCAATTCTTCTTGAACCAATTGAATCCTGAGTCTGCCGTCTTGCTTGAGCTATCCACCTTGTATTCCTCCTCTCTATCAATTAAAAACTCAGGAGGGGGCATCTTATCTGAAATCAAGTCAATATTTATCTATGAGGAATTTAAGTTTCTTAAGTTAAATATATTAATCTCACAATATCGTTTGAGAGCTCTTTCATGGCTATGGTTTCTGAGTCTATGAAATCATTATTCATTTTTCCCTTGAAGTGGGAATAAGATCCTATGTCATGGTGTCTCTCATTGAATTTGTCTGAGGATCCACTTAGCTTAGAATCCTTATTCAATGCCTGAGCAGCGCCTCTCTTCAAGTCATCAGCTAATCCCTGCTTATCGGATTTAAGGTCGAATGAAGAGCCACTAGACTTAGAAGCATTGGTTTCTCTAAAGAATCCTCCAAAACCATCCTCTTGCTTTTTCCTATTGCCATCAAGAATCTTCTAAACAGTTTCTTTCCCCTTGCTAAATGGCAAAAGGGGGGGGGCCTTTCCTCGTCATCCACTTTTTTCATGAAAATATGAAAAATCACTGTCTTGCCTAAAATTAGCCAGAAACACCAATTTTTTAGTCCTAATTCAATTTAAGAGGGCTTATCACGATCATATTCTTTAATTAAGAAAACATTTAGAACCTTCGAGAAATATTAATTTATAAAAAAAATTAAAATTTAAAGGAGTGGCAACATCACTAGGATAATTAATTCATTCACAAGTTGAAGATATCAAATGTAAAAAATAAAAAGTAATCTAACCACCTTATCACAGTTTTCGAGTCTTTTTCACTTTTAGTATCCCCTAATAGCATAATCTGGGCTACAAAATATATCTAAGTCATTTTATTTAAGTAAATACATATTGTTCTTTAATTGTATGATTAAATATGTAATTTCATGTATTTTAGATTTCTTTCAAAATATTCTAGAATTGAATATCGAAACCTTAGCTATTAAATAGCAGTAAGCATGTATAAATGAAATTCATCTCATTTATAAATGTCTTTTGTAGAATTGATATTTTCGGTAGTTAATTATTATCTTATATTTTGAAAACATATATTTTTATTCAATAAAATAAAGTCTTTATTCTATAAAATTGCATTTAAAATACAAAATTTTGTCTTACTGATTCTAAATAAATTAAGCTTTATTTTCTAAATTAAAGAATATGATCGTGATAAGCCCTCTTAAATTGAATTAGGACTAAAAAATTGGTGTTTTTGGCTAATTTTAGGCAAGACAGTGATTTTTCATATTTTCATGAAAAAAAGTGGATGACGAGGAAAGGCCCCCCCCCTGGCAAAATATTATAATGAATAAGAATAAGAAACAAGAATAAGTTTCTTAGGATGATAGCATCTTGAGAATTCATATAGCACTTACTCAGCTAAATCAAAAGATGAGTTTTGATTTTTTTATGAAAAACTGGCAAAAGGAATTGAGATTTAGGTGGATTATGAGAGGCCACAAAGAGCCTTGAATCGAAGTTTGGTCAAATTATTCAGCATAGCTTTAATTAATTATTAAAGTCACTTAATCTAGCAGGCAATTGAAAAGTGTGAATGAAATTAAACTAGTAATAAAATCAAGACAAAAATCAGATTAAATTGAATTGTACTAGTTACAGCAAGAGAGTAAAATTCTCTTTCTCAGCTCGTTCTTGGATCTACAATTGCTGTTAAGAAAATATTTTATAAACTTACTAGAATCGAACAATCCTTTCTTGATATGTTAAGTCAATGGTTGAGTAGCTCTTGAACCCTAAGTTTCTGAATCAACGTTGTCATTTTTAACTCTTTCCTCGGCAATTTGTTTGAGATCATACGGAACCCCGGGATCTCTTTACACGAGAGGGTCGAAAGAATGCCCCACTAAATTCTCCAAGCCTTACCTATCTTGCATTTAAATCATGTGATGAGGGTTGTCAAAAGATGGATCAGTAGTTTTAAATATAGCAAGATTCATTTAATTAAGAAAGTTTTGTAAATGTAATGTCTACCCTCATATCCTACTGCACCTTTATTTAAGTGATACTTATCGAAGACAGGGTCTGGGTTCACATCCTCATGACTCTTACCAATATTCTTTTCATACTCGTAATCATTTTCTCTAAAGTTTGACATTAACCTATCTTTGTGATCTCTACTGACATTTTGATCCCCTTCCTTTCAATTAGAATGCGCTTGATTTTTGTCTTGTTAACTATAGTAGAAATTTTAATTAAAATCGGCGATTTGTTAAAATAATAAATGGAGAGTTGCAACTTCGTGTCAGTTGAAATCGCTGATTCACCCCCTGATCTGCAGCTTGTTCGATAGCTTATTGAAAATTAATATGAGTTTCTTCTTTAATCATCTTCATAGCACCTCTCAGCAGTGAGATATTACTCACGCACTCTTCATCATCATCTTCATCATTGTCATTCAAATTTGTGTCGCTTATAACTCTGTACTGAGCGCTCCCACACAAAAATTGCTAGGATGAAAAGTTCTTAGAATTTCATGCTGAATCGAATGGTGTAATTATGGCTCAAATACGATTACTTTATCGGAGGTAGATACAAACAAATGCAAAAAAATATATTATTCTCACATAACAGCTGTAGAAGACGAATTTAGAAATAGGAGCTAAAGCATTTTACTCTGAATTTGAGATGAATTCGTTGACTTTGGCTATGCTCTCAGGTAATTGCAATTTTACATCTCCTTTAAAAAGTTATTATCTTCAATTAATCTCTTTGCGAACTATGATTTGGATTGTTTATATTTCAGAATATACTTACTCTTATGCTTTATTCAGTGTTCAGCATTTCGAATTATCATTCTCTCATTACAATGTTTGTTAGGAGTGGGCCAAGAAAAACTTTCAATCATGTCGCATTTTCTTCTTTGAGCCAAATGTGAATTCTTACCATCTTATTAATGAAAATAATTATCTAAAAAATAATCAAGAATATGAACTATTTAAACTACATTTTATGAGTTTCTCTCAACCTCCGATCAAATAATCGTATTTTAGCCATAATATTTGAATTTGACACACTTCAACTGCCACTCATTTATTCCATTTATATTTAATATTTAATTTAATTCTCTTTTTTATTAAATTCTTAGCTATATCTTAACTCTCTTAGTCATTGCCTTGATCCCAATTCTATTGACTCAGTTTTGAATCCTAATTCTGCTCTTGTTTTTATCGATGAGCTTGCTTATACTTAACTCCTCCTTAGTCTTAAGCATTTCCCATGTCTGCCATTAAGTCTGCTTGTAGTTTTGTCTGCTCATCCATTGAGTCTACCACATTTTCAGAGAATTCCTATTCAGCTTCAGATTCATTGACTATTTCAGGCTAAAGCTTGGCAATTTTCTCAGCTTCTTATTTATCAGCAGACCTTTAATCTTCTTAACTGTTTGCCTTCATCTAAAATTTATCACCCTTTAAAATTCTAATCAGTAACTTTTTATGAACCCTTCTCTTTTCTGTCGTTAGATTCCTGAGATTAGGTTTCGTTTTCTTAAGAATATTGAGAGCCTTGCTGCTTATCCTGCTTTTTCTAGTAGTGATAGGCATAGCGTGGCAAGTCAGGATTCCTCGAATGGTCATCCTGAAGATCTTGATTGTCTATCTGCCTTTTTTCCTCCTGAACTGTATATCTATCTTAGCTGTAGTTTCTATCATAAACTACATTGGAATCATTAGACTACTGAGCCTTCTATTTCTGCCCATTATTACGGTCTTAATAAGTAATTGCTCTGAGTTAAAAAATAGCAATTTATATCTTCAATGACTTAGTCTTTTAACTCATACTCACTTAACGGCTGCTGGTGTTTTTCCCTCAAGGAATAATTGTACTCTCTGTTTTCTTAAGGCTTGTTTTGAGCAGATTACAAATCCTGCATTTCTAGTAGTCGCCTCATCATCAAGCTTCTTGAATCTAGATTCTCCAAAGAATCCACAGATGGCTCCCTTAAAATATAAATAACTAAATTTAAATGTAAGAGTGCCTTTGTCTGATAGTTTCAAGTTCAGACTCTATTTTCTTCTCCTTCTTTTCATCATGAGTCTATTAATTTGACCCAAATTAACGATAAAAGGGCTGGGAGTAGAATGACAGTCTTAGTAGAGATAATTTGTCTAAGATTATCCTCCTAGGTAGCATCAGATTTTACATTTAATCAATTTTAAGATTCTTTACTCGATATGTCAAGTTAGCTGCTCAATATTATTGGCTTATCAACTTCAAAATGCACTTTGAAAATATGAATGATTGTATTTAAATGAATAATTCTAGTCTATGGAAGAAGAGGAGGAAGTGGATTGAGTGGAGCAGGAAGCAGAGAGGGGGATTAGATTCTCCAAATACTTGTCTATGGGGTAAAACTCGCAGTTCTACAGCCACTTAAACTTAGTGGGGTGTTGACTTTGGTCGTATCTCCCTTCCTTACAGATTCCATCAGCTGTAGTCAGAGGCCATTCGGTCGCTGTCAGGTGTGAAATTAACTATGTTTGCATTTGCTTTATCTTTCTCTCATGATAAGAAGAGATGATGTCACTGCAGGGGCACGATAAAATAATCATCAATAATTGCATTGAGGAAATTTCAAATTCAATCATCATACGCTATAATATTACATACAAATATATTAAACAGACTACTCAGAATGGAATAGCACAAGGCTAAGAGACTCCAAAAACTATATCAATCTAAGTTCATCATTATCAGGCATGCTACACTTATTTCTATTATATTTGCCAATTCAACCTTCAACTTCTAATGGAGAGTAAATCATAATTCTACGAGAAATAAACCATAACTTCAAAGTTATGTGAAAATAGAGATCGTGTTTATATTTACTATGAGATTATTCAGAACGAAGATTTACTTGACTGTCCTCTTTCAGATGAAGAAGATAAAATCACTTTTCCATTTCAAACTGCGTATCTGCTTTTCAAAGACCACAGTAGCTTCAATCTATTTTCATCGTTCACCCTATGTTGAGAGAAAACACTCACACCGTTTGTGATATAAAATTTAAGTCATAAAATACGAGTTGTAGATATTCCTGAGTGTATTGAAACTGTTTAGGAAGAGTACTCTTCCAAGTTTCCTCATTTAGACTTCTCACTCATCGGAGAGAAACTTCCATAAGAAGAAAGACGTGTATGGTACTACCACGACTACCAAGAGCCAGTTGATAGATTTATAGAGATCAGAAACAAGAAGGATTCCAAAGAGACGAGAAACAAATCATGTTAGATGAAATCAAGAAGACTTATCCTAACAGATTGGAGAGCGCTCTCAATACTTACAAGAGGCGAGAAATCTTTAAACGCTGCCTTTTGGAGCATCATCAATTGCAAATCTGCATAGTCGGCCACTCTCAGTTCTTTTCACACCTTGCATATAGTGATTAGATACTAAAGACTAGAATGAGGATATTCTAAAAATAAAAGCTGCCCTGGGTGAGAAATCGCTTTCGACACCATAGTCTTGCGGGTGCAAGCAGTTTGGATAAGATCTTAACGATAGAAAAGCTAGTAGCGACTCTGAAGGTAGCTGCCGTTTGCACGACCCGTCTCATAAATATACAATTTACTATATAGAGTGATTTAAGCTTAGTTAGAGCAGAGTATGAGAGGTTGTTTCACCAACATTGCATATAAATACTCTCTGGCTACTATTCAAATCAGTCGAATAGATGCAAGTAATATTAAAATTTAATAAAACCACACGAGCAGCTCATCGCAAAAGAAAAATGGGGCTCTAAAAATAGTTACTTGAGCTTATAGTGATTTAATAATTTCAATTTATCTATGACGATATTAAGAGCTCATATTCTAAAAGACATAAGATAAAATTTTCACAGATAGCTGGTGAGTGAATTTCTTAGATATATAAGATGAAGAAGCCCTAGCGGCATCTAAGTTTTAAACAGATCACTCAAATTAATGTAAAAAATATTCTAAAGTTTCTGCTGCTTTTTTAGCCAGAGAGATAGATAGTCATAGTGGTTGATATATAAAATACATTCTTAATTTATTTAAATTTATCTAATCATATGAGAATATCTATCTCTGCTATTAAAAAAATCAACTTCTAATGGGAGAAGGCCACCGAAGATATTGAGCATGGTATAGAGACGGAAAAGAAATACTACTTTAATTTTACTCAGATGTAGGAGTAAGGCAATGTGAGGAGGCTGCTTCACTAGCAGCTTCTCTACAAAATGTTAAAACGGTCATGATATCTCCCCTGAGAAGAGCACTTCAAACTTGATATATAGGGAAAAAAAAGCTTCAACAGCATCAAGTTCATCGTTCTTTAATCCTGGGCATCCATGGTAATATTCCATTAATAATAAAGAGCCCGTCAGATAAAAGCTCTTGAATATGTATAGACAAGAAGATTTCTTGGCAATTTTAAGATAAAATAGCAATATTATCTTTTAGAGCATCATAAAGAAAACAATTTGGGATCTGGCCAGATCTGCAATGCTTAATCGAGAAAGAATGAGTATCTTGTACTTATTTAATTAAATTTTAAGAACCTTATCCTCTAATCCTTAGAGTTTTAAGAACCCGTCCCACAAATTTAGAGCGTTGCAAAAAAAAATTTAAATTTTTAATTGATGTTGCGCAAATCAAGTTCGTCTACTTCTTTAACAAAGCAATAAGCATCTCTGAGCTAGAAGACTCAAGACTGATTTGAAAATACTCCCTGCTTCAACTTTGCGAACTTTAAGCTATGTTAAAGTAAAGAGAGAATTAAAATTTAAAAATCTAGAAGAAGTAATTAAATAATTCAGTTTTGTTGATTTTTGTTCTTATTGGTAGCTTGATCGTTCTATTATTTATCGTTATTGTGCTTCTCTAAGTTTCCTTGCATGTTTTGATTCTTGTTGCGGTTCGAGTCACTTTTTTTCGATCCTTTATTGCTTTGAGATGCTTGATTTCCTTGAGATGTATTATGACTGCCTTTGGAGTCTTTTTGTTCGCTTTGATCGTGCTCATCTTTCCTAGGTCTTCCTGGATTGTTGTGGCGTCCATCCTCTGGAGAAGTAACCTTTTGATAATCCTATCCTTGATTATGTTGGCTCTTTGAATTATCACTATGAGTCTTTGAGGAGCTGGATTAATTAGAGGAAGGACTATTATGCTAGTTTTTATTTTGCCTTCCATCGTGATTTTGCTTGTCATCCTTGTCATCACTTTGCTTCATTTTTTGCTCGTGCTGTGATTACTTTTTGCTTTGCTTTTTATCGTCTTCCTATTGATTATTCTAGTCCTTTTACTTATTTTGTGTGCTTAAACTAACCATTTATAATTTTAATGCATAGTGCTGAAGGATCTTCTCAAATCAAAATCGTGAACCTTTTTCTCGCTCTCTATGGTTCCTATTTTCCTTCCAAAGGGTATTTAACTCGCATCTTGAGCTTAAGAGGACTTTCTCAAATCAGTGCCACTGTCTTCTGCTTAAGAGTCAGAAAAATATTGAGCTTTCCCATCTTGCATAGAAGGAGAAATCCTCTAAGAGTTGTTTCCATTATCTGGGTCGTGCTTCTCTGGATTTACTTTGTACTCCTTCTAATCTGAAGAGTGAGAATCGGTGAAATTTTCCTTCATTTCTCCGTATTTCAGAGTCTGAGGCTGAGTCTTGTCATAATACTTGGGATGCTGGTGGTCTGAATTCTGAGATGAGGAATAGTTCTTATCAGCGGAGCGTTGATACTCTCCTTCCTTCCCGATATTTCTAATTAGAGGTTCCTCTCCGGAAACCTTAGATACAGTGGTCTTATACTCTGGATCTCTACCCCCTGAATTTATAGGATCCTATATTACTGGCTTGCTCTGATGCTTGTTGTCATCATTCTGGCCATATCTTTATTTAGTGTCCACTACACCTGAGCTCATGAACTTGTCATGAGAGTTGGGATCATGAGGGTGGGGATAATTTGACCGCACACTCTTGGGCTGCTAAACATAGTTAAGATCCATATTTGTAAGTGGCCTCGTTTTGAGCTATAGATCTTCCTCGTTCTCTCTTTGTGATTTAGAGAAGAATGGAGCATCCGACTCAATGAATCGAGGGGCTCTGTCTGCTTCTGTTGAGTTCGCTTAATCGTTTATTGTCTAGTTTGATCCCTCTTTTTGAAGGTTAGGATTGTTGCGCGTGTTTATTCCCTCTGTAATGGGATCATCAGGAGTTTATGATTCTGGTCGGTTCGAATGCTCTTGCTTCTACTCGTTCAAGTTAAGACCCATAAACTCCATCCTTGGAATAGTGCATTACAAAAATAAGGAGAAAGTGTTGTCGTTTGGATTCAAATGATAATATATAAAGCTATTCTTGCTTGTAGAAAACTGCCTATTCTACGCTTAGTCGTCCTATTGCTTCTGCTTTTATTGCTGTTGTTGATTGTAGTAAGTTGAGTAGTCTTTCATGTTCTTATCATAACTGCCTGAAATGAAACATACAAGTTATAAATTGCCCTAATTTGATTCTTGATCCTTTTAACTCTTGGCATCATTAGTGATTCTCTAATCCTTGCTTTGACCTTACTTGTCTTGATCATGCCTAGTAGATTAGTTAGATCCTTAACCAGAATCCCTATTCTTGTTCTCACTTTCTTAATTTTGTGATTGCGAAGATTGTTCTTGGGCCTGTCTTTTGGTTTTGTCTCCGAAGTCAGGATTCTTTGTCCTTTAAATATAAATAAAGTTAAATAAGAAGTAAATTAAATGCTCATTTTTAAATTTAGATTCCTTTGCTCCTATCGATACCTCTCATCTACTTTCTGGGCAAATAATCTATCTATTTTTATAATCATGTGTATAAAATTGAGCGCTTTATTGGTTCTCTTTGTCTTATTACTGATAGAGTAAAATCAATTATGAGTTTATAATTGAATATAATTGATAAGAATTTGCTAATTAAAAGATCTAATAACTCTCAGAGTCTTTATTAAACTTTTTGAATTCAAAGGAATTTATCTCTCATCTGTTATTTTTACATTAAAAATGATCTTCTTTGATTACGAATTTCCTTCTATAATCAGATTATTTACTCTGGTTTTAGAGATCTGACTACTTCCCTTTATTTTGCTCTTTATACAAAAATATAAATTTTCATTTCACATGATAATATTTGAATTAGATTTTCTCAATCTAACTATCTTTAAAATGTTAGAAATATTTGGATGTTAAACTTTAGCAAATTAGTCCGTTTATTTATTTATGCTCTTGCTGAGCGCTGAAGTGGAGATTGCCCTACCAGTCGCGGAACTTGTCCTCCTCTTTGTCAAAAGCCTTCATGGCCTCGCCCTCCAACTTATTTAACTCAGCTCGCTTCTTCTCATCAATCTTCTCGTTTTGCATCGCAAAAGGCCACTTCTCTCGCTGAGTAGGACCCGTCGAAAATCCAGCCTACTACTCCTAAACCATATACAAGTATAAATTATAACATGCCTAAACAAATGCGCTAAAAAAGTTTAGATGAAAAATCTGAAAGAGTTGAGCTAGCTTTGACACCCAAACTACTGCTTGGAATGAAGCAAGACTCGAGAGAATTATGATTGAGAGCAAGAATGAGAGTACTTGCTAAGTGTAGCTAGTTTTTTAAATCCTGAGAAATTACTGAAATTCATAAACTTAAAGATTATCCTTAAACTCAAGCCCAATGGCTCTTAATATAACTAATGATTTTGATTCGTGAACCTATTTGTTTTGCCAACCATAGTTAAGCGAATCAGGTTAAATGAAAGGTCTTGTAAGATTGTAATGAAGAATAACCAATAGAAGAGTATTAGTTAGTGGTGATTCAATAATCTAATCACTTCTTGATGTCTTTATCCTTATTGAGTGGATCAGATGAGGAAGTATAGTGCTGCTGTGATTTCTGAGATGAATCCTACTACTTTCCTGATTGGTTGCTAGAGCTACCCACAGCATCCTGAATCTTCTCTTATAAAAAATTAATTCACTCTTCATAATTAATGATGGCAACTCTTTGGCAGCATGAACCCCTTCCACTACTTTTTCTTGAGCTTGGTGTAGGCCACTCATAACCTTCTCTCCAACCTTGCCTGCCATTTCCTTCACATTTTCAGCAGCCTTTCCAAGAGTGTCTTATGCCTTTTCTCCCATAGATTGCCCATGAGATGAATCCTGAGAGCTTGGATCATTAGTCAAGTTAACTTCTTAGAAACAAGAACGAAGAAGATACAATGTTAACTTTATGCTAGGTGCTGTATTCCTGAGAACTTTGTTCTGTAGAGCTTTAAATGAAAGAGTAAAATAAATGAAAGCTTCCCACGTTGCCCTTAGATTGCTATTTAGAGCTCAAGTCATCTCTCCCTTGATTCTGGTCAAAGTGAGACCCACCTGAGAAGGATTATTGAGTCTTGCTGTCTCCGCCGAAAGTACCTGAACCAGTTTGGTACTGAGGGTTCTTTTCAGTGAACTTCTCGCTTGATGATGCTTGAGGGTCTTGTGCGTTCCAGGCACCTCCTGAACTGCCTTTGGAGCCAGAGGACTGACTCTTGCTGTCACCGCTATGCATGGATGAGGATGAAGAGCCAGATTGGCCTTGACCAAACTAGTAAGAGCTGCTGCTTCCACTTCCAGATGTTGAGCCCTGAGAGGCACTTCCATGAAGTCCAGATGAAGATGATTGAGACTAGTCAGTTGATGACTGATTCTTTTATCTTGATTAGTCGTATTAGCTACCTCCAGTTGACATTCCACTTTGGCTCTTGCTCGCTCCACCTTAGCTTCCTGATCCAGAGAAGCCTGAGGAAGAAGAGGAGCCTTGACCGCTGCTGCTACTTCCTGAGCCAGACTTCCAGTCCTTATTCTAGGAGACTCCTTGATTGAATTTCTCACTACTAGATTTAAAGATTATTTGCCTTCATAAAGACAGAGAAAGATACAAAGCAGAAACTTAGACTCAACTTACTCAGATTGCTCAGAGCCGTAGGAAATTCCAGCACCTCCTTAGCTGCCACCCTGAGATCCAGAGCCCTTAGCAGAGGTTCCTCCAAGGTTTGAGCCTGCGCTAGATCCTGTTCCGAAGACCCCACTTGAACTCGAAGTTGCACTTCCACCTAAAGTCGGATCATTATATTGACTCTTACTTGAGCCCCCAAGATTCCCGGATTTGGAACCAAGATTTGAAGAGGACCTACTAGAGTAGAAATATCAATAATGTATAATTAGCAATGAGTCATCGGCAGAGTCGCCTCCGGAGTTTTTGCCGCTTGGGTTATAGGTTGCCTTGTTAAGGCTAGCAGCGTTCTCCTTCTTCTGCAGATCCTCTTTCTCAGAAATATTTTTGGGGCTCAATTTTGAATCCAATCCAGTTTTCTGGTCGTATTCAGTATAACTACCTCCTGTTTGGCTAGATTAAGACTATCATGATTTAATTAATTTTCTTATTTTATTAGAAGTGGGCTTCTTATTATCTGCAGCAAAGCCTTGGCATCTCAAATAAAAAATAAGAGCATTAAAATATGAATAATTGAGATTTAAATAGAATAGAGGATTGCGTTGCGTAGAGCTGTAAATTGCTCTCATTGACATAAATCTTCTTAACATTTTCTCTTTCACTATTACAAAAGAACGATTAGAGGTATGTAAGAAATCGAGTATGTCTTACCGAATATTTCATATAAATCATTTATTTAAAGATCTTAATGAAAAATAAATAGTACAAAATATGGATTATATTAACTTGAAATTAACATGACCTTGAAAGAATTTTTTTTTCAAAAATCTTTTTTCATATAACCTTTAAAATGAAATAATTTATTATATTGAATATGAGGGATATTGTTTAATAGTTGTTTATTGGTTTAAATTTTATGACTTAAATATTGTGGGGGATCTTTAATTAGAGATTTACTACTTCATGATTCTTGATTCTCAAATGAAGGAGCAAGATCACTCTAATTAAGAAGATAAACTTTTGAGATAAAGTAATAAATCAAGAATCAAATTTAGGAGTCTCAGAATAAAGTTCTATTTCGTATTAACTTGTCTGGATAACTAGAAGGGGCCATGATTGAGTCACAGCCTCATTAAATGCTTGTCACACTTTCACTCAAATGTCATGCCCACAGCGTCACCATGCCCAGCACTTGGAACTAACAAAGATAGTTAGAATATGTCAATATATGTATAGATAATTATCAGGAAAGCATTCAGTTTGGCTTACATTTCAAGCCAGACTCTCCAATAGGCTTATAAGAATAAATATTTTATATTATAGCAATTAAATTATTATCATGAAAGGCTGCTGAGTTGGATCTTCAATATTCTATCCAGAGGGTTAATTTTTGTTGTCGCCGCCCTTCTAAATGTAATCTGATTCTTATGCTCCTGGAATTCGAGGGCGGTCTATCGGATTCATTAAATAATATTCTGATAAAAGATCATAAATGCCAATATCCTTATCGAGTGGCTTTATATCTTTGGATTGTCCAGAGGGTTTATTCTAATCAATTTTGGCTATGTCGCCTTTGTGTCCGTGTTCTTCGCTTAGCATCTACTAAATCTTTTAAACTGATAATCTTCTTTAATCAACTCTTAATGAAATTATTACGATCCTCAAAAGTAGTTTATTAATTCCCTTATTCAAGATCTTCACTTAAAAGTAAATGGCGATTTAATTAGTAGGTTTGAATTAGAGATTCTTTAAAATCAACAAAATTTAATGTTACTCAGGATTCCGTACTTGATTCCTCTTATTCTCTTCGTCAGTCTACAAAGTATTTAAAATTGCCACAACTTGCATAATAAGTGGGTGGGTGAGTAGTGTTTATATATTTTCAAGAGTAATGAACTTACCGAAAAATATTTCATGTTACTGACCCCTGTGCATGGCAGCATTACCGATGTAAATTCCAAGTGCTTCATCCTCCGATTTCTTAAACATTTAATGCGCCTTCTGTCTCTATGAGCTATCTTCTCCCTACCTTCTCCTGTCGAGGTCGTCCAAATTCTCCTTGAGATCTATCATGAATTCATTTGTTTCTGGTTCCTTCTTAGGCAGCAGGACTTGCTCAGCGATGGGCATGGAACTCACAGAGTGAGCGGAGGTGCTATGGGAGCCATGGGAAATAAGCGGTGGGGAGGTGGGGTAGTTGGAGGAACTCAGCGATGCCTAAGTCTAGGTTGAAAGCTAGTCCAAGTCTTATTCACTATTACTCATCTCTATCAATTTAATCACTTATAATTAACAATTAACCTAATTCACTTGGATTCTAGCTTTGATAACATTCATTATAAAGATTAGAGAGAAGGAATATGTTGGAATTTAAAAAAGAGGTAATATATGAGTAATCTGTTTTAAAATAAAATTATAATAATTATCTACCCCTGTTCATTTATTTAGTCCAAATTGAATTTAAGTTTAAGGTTTTAAGAATCCTTGTTAATGGTATGGGCATCACTGATCGCTTCTCTTCGCACCTTCTATTCCAAAAGCCTCCCTTTAGTTGGCTCTTTCTCCAGATGGGAGATACTGCTAAGTCTTGACATTCGCTCTAAAGCTGTCCCTATTTAAGACATCATATACATATTGAGGTTGACATTCTTGTGAAGCTAATCTTTAAACAATAAGATATTAGTTGATTAGTTGATCTTGCATTTCTGGAGGCAGCCCATTTACATACTCATTTTGTCAAGTCTTAAATTTTATTTCTAATATTTGAGTTAAATATACTCGTGGGTCTATGGGATCTATTCAGACTGAAGTTTCTGTCTCTCTTAGCTTCTAGAAGAAAGTGGATAAGCGAGATCTTAGTGCTGCTAGTAATCCACTCCGTACCACTGCTGATCCTTTGATGGCAGCTTGTACACTTCAGGCACGTCCTTAGAACTTTAGAAATGCTCTTTCTGGCTGAGCGATGGCTTGTCTTAGATGTTCTTTGGCTGTCTCTAACCTCCTGAAAGAGGATCTATATCCCTGTTGTAATTTCCATCTTTATTATAGGCTTTGCCCTATGTGGAAGATTCAGGCTATTATTTATAAGAGATAAAACATACTATGAATTTAATCTTTTAACTAGAAAGAACCCCCTTCGTTATAAATAATTAAATTTCAGTCTTAATAAAGAATGAATTTATTTAATATGGTTATAAATTTCATTTCATTTGTTCTGATTTCCCCGATTTTGTGATAAGTTGCTTTGCTTGTTATCCTAATTCGAATTGAGAAAATTAATTAAATAAATTGGTGAAAGGCTTCTGGACAGTTTCCTTAGCTTTTTCGTATAAGTCTCCAGCCTTATCAGAAACTGATTCAGCCATGTTCTCTCCTTTGTTCATCGCTTGGTTAAACTTATAAAGTCAATTTGAATATCGACCAACCTCTGGGGCTTCGCCTTTTATCTTTTATTCGTTTCTCTTATTTTATAATTAAGGCTAATTAAGTTAAAGTTGATTTGGTATATAAATAGCAATAATGTCCTCAGCTCTCCTTTCAATGATCTCAAAATATAAATATATAAAATATTTATAGATCAAATTTATCAATTAAATTATAAATTAATACAACTATTTCACAATAAAATACTATTAACTTAACTAAGCTTCATTGAGTGGTTTAGTTTGTGGCTATTAACTGCTATATGCATTCAATGAAAGGTTAAGTTTGGCGCTAGGAATCTTGATTTCCTTTTCCTGTATTAACCAAACATATTTATATTCTTTTATTAATTATGAGCGCTCTTAGCTAATTGCTTGGCGATTGTTGCCACCTTGTATTTTACTTCTATCTTAAGAAGCCTGAGGACTTTGCTACTCTCTAGGGGCCTTCCTGCTATCATATTCAAGATTCTCTCTTGAGCCTTCCTGATTCCATCTTCCTGAGTCCTTCTGACCTAGTTAATAAACCTCTCCCATGTCCCCGTAATAAGGAGCCACAAAAATATTAAAAGTCACTCTCCTTATTTTATGAGGAAATAATTCACTATAATTTATGAAATCTGAATTAAATTAAGTTTCATTTAGATAAATTTTAAAAGTAAGATTTAAAAGTGGAAGCAGATTCACTAGGAATACTAAACTATTCAGTAATGTTAAACTTATCGTACATGTATCTTTTGGCTTCTATAGTAGCATCACCAACCTCTTGAGCAACTTCAAATCCAATGAATTACTCTCAGCTCTCCTTCTAATAGCTTCGTCCTTGTCCATTTAATACTTTCCAACCTTCTGTTGTTAAGTGGAATCATTTTGGTTTTTGCGATCAAGATCTTAATAGCGTTGAGAATTATCGTCGCTACCCTAGTAACCCTTTTGAACTTTGCTGGCTACGTCTTGAATAGTATATTATAAGAAAGCAGTTAAATAATCTACTATTTAAAAAAGTATCTTAGACTTTCTCGGAGGCGTTAGTAGCAGCTTTCTTGATAGGTTCTGGAGTATACTCTTTCACAATTTGCTTGCCTTTATCATAGACTTCTCTAGATTTTTCAGCTACATCACTTGCGATGCCTTTGACTCCCTATCCTATGTAATTCACAGCATCATCTTGATTCTACTAAACTTATCCTTAAAATATTTCCTGAGTAAAGGAGTTCAAGTTAACTAACTATAGCTGAGAATTTAATAAAAAAGAGAATTAAATTAGATATTAAATTAAAATGGATTAAATCAGAGGCAGTTGATAGTGTGTCCAATTTAAATAATAATTACACCATTCGATTCAGCAAGAAATTCTAAGAACTTTTCATCCTTGTAACTTTTGTGTGGGAGTGCTCAATCAAGAGTTATAAGCGACACAAGTTCAAGAGAAGAAGATGATGAAGATGATGAGGAGTGCGTGAATCATATCTCGCTGCTGAGAGGAGCTACGAAGATGATTAAAGAAGAAACTCATATTAATTTTCAATAATTTATCGAACAAGCTACAGATCAAGGGGTGAATCTGCGATTTCAACTGTCACCATTTTACAACTCTCCATTTATTATTTTAACCAATCACCGATTTTAATTAAAATTCCAACTATATTTCTTCAGTTTATCTCAAGTCAATAAATGATGAAATGGTTGCATTAATCTAGTCTTTACTTTAATTTTCCTAGTCTCTATTTCTTTGAAAGTCCTTAACTTCTTATTTGGCTCTCTAAACATACTCATTCGAAAAGCCAGTGCTACCTCTAGCTTGGTCTTCTCTTTGTTTATCGTGTTTCTCATCATAAGCCTTATTTCTATGCTAGCTCTAGGGGAACTCTGAATATGGAAGTCCTCTGTCCCTTTCTATAGCAGGAGGCTAAGTCGCAATTCCTGCCAAATTATGAAGGGTATGATCCATAATTACCTAATATAATTATTAATTATTCGTAATCCTCTTGGTTTTTCATTCCTACCTGAGTATAAACTTCTTAGGCAGATCTTTGAGAAGGAGAAGGCTAATATTGCTTATTTTTTTGTTCGATGTCTGGTTCCTCATAATCTTGATAATTGTAATGGCTAAACTTCTTGGTCTTTTGATCCTCAAGCCCTCTCTTTTGTTGATCCTTATTCTGATTCTGCTACTTCTAAGCTTCATCCACATTTTAATAAAATGAGAATAAGACGAATAATATATAAATGCGATGACAATTTTGCGTTATATTTGCACTCTATTTCTAAGCACCTTAAGTTTAAACAGTATCTTATCTATGATTTCCTTAGGCCTATTTGGATTAAGTGCCAGACTTTTGCTGTCTATCTTTATTCTAATATTAGTCTTCAGATTGTGATGCTTTCTAAGATGAGTATTACTGAGACCCTGAGCGCTCTTAGCAGTCAGCATTTATTTTTGAGTCTCATATTATTGATCTTAATAAGGAGGCACTGCAGCACTAATTATTTAAAGTTTAATCTTTCGAATTAAAGTTTTAAGCACTAGATTCATTATTTCATTCTGAGTCCCTTCCTTAATAATTTTGCCTTTGCCTCTAAGAGTCCTGCTAATTTCTTTGCCAATTTCGACCTTCACCGCTTTCAAGAACTTCTTTAGCTTCTTGAGCCACTTGCTTCCCCTTCTCCTTGGCCTTTGGTAATCCCTCTTCCACGAAGAAATCCTTAGCCTGGCTCAACACTTAACCAGCTTCAGAGATCACATCGCTCACAGTTTCCTTGATGTCAGACGCCTCCCCTATTAAAGCTTAAGTCGCCTTGTCTTGCACAATCTAGGTCCAGTTCTTATCTCTGTGCTATCTCTCAAGCTCTAAATATCCTTTGAATATGAAGGAGTTTAAATTGTATGTGTAATATAACTCTACGTGGTGCTGATAGGTGTCAGTTTACTCAATTTGGGTGTGGATCTTCTCGTTGTAGATGATGTCCTCTAAGGGGATTGGAGGGGCAGTGGATTCCTGAATGCTCTTCCTCAAGAACTTGAAGGGGTGCCTCAACTTATCACCTAATGTAAATGAGCTCAGAGGTGGCTCCCTCAAACTTTCAATCATCCTTTCATTAATAATGATTCAACTAAGTTCATATATATATTTACAAAGATGAAAATAAAACTGTAGACATTTTAAGCTTCTGTATGTGCAAATGTCGAGTACACTCTTCATTTTAATTAATTTATGATTTTACTCGTGACAAAAAGGGAGCAGGGGGATGAAGGTATGGGTAATCTCTGTGGGCCTGATTTTGTGAGTCTCCTCCCCAAAAGGAGCTTTTCTCAGAGTGGTCAGACTACTAAAGCTGTTGTTAGTCTTACTTGTGACTTGCCATCCAAGTAAAGTATTATTATTATTTAGAGTATGAGAGTGAGTGAAAGATATTTAGTGAATGATAATAATTATTAATCAATATAAACACACACTCAAAAGCTAAGACTTAAATTGTAATTAACTTAATTATTAAATAGATTAATGATTCAAGCAAAGGTCTACTAAATAATATTATAATAAGATAATTGATCACTATATCGAATTAGCTTAATAAACGTTCTCTGTTGGCTAATTCTCGAGAGCCTAATTAGTTTTGGCATCAGCAGGTGCATTCCAAGAAATTAGTCTGTCCGAAGAACCACTTTCCTGCTAGGAAGTTGCTTCTTTCAGTTCTGAGTTGGAAGGTTGAAACTTTCTAAAGGGATGTCTTAAATATATTTACTTCCTATAAAACATATTATAAATATATAGTATCTTATCTTCTTCATAATAGTTTTGAAAATACTCTCATTCTCTATTTTATTAGCTTGAGGGTTTATAACTTCAGCTGTAGTATTCTTTTTCTATATTAAAAATTAAAAATGTTTAGATGCTAGTTTTTCTCTTCATTGATTTTGTCTGGTATCTACTCTCCTTCATTGTTTTGGAAAAGGGACTGAGCAGCTTGTGACTCTGCAAACATCTAATTGGGCTAATGTAGTTCTTCTTATTAATTATGCTGCTGATGTAACTCGTAGTGAGGCTTGTTCAAAGCTGAGGGGACTATCAAATGTGTCATTCCTAATTTATAATATAAAAAGAGCTTATAAGCAATACTTATAATATTTTAATTTCAATCTCTTATGATTCATGATTCTTGCTTTCATACATTTCAGAGAGACTTATAACTGAGAATTTAATGGAAAATTAAATTGATAATTAATTTAAAATGGAACAAATCAGTGACAGTTGAGGCCGTCAGATTTAAATAAATAATTATTACACCATTCAATTCAGCATGGAATTCTAAGAACTTTTTATCATTGCAACTTTTGTCTCGGAGCACTCTATACAGAGTTATTAGCGACACAAGTTTGCAATAATTTAAAATGGAAGATTAAATTGAGTGAGTGCATCATATCTCGAAGATGAGAGGTGCTATGAAAATTATCTAAGTAGAAACTCTTATTAATTTTTGATAAACGATAGAACAAGCTGCAGATCAGGTGAGCGATTTCAACTGCCACGAAGTTGCAACTCTCCATTTATTATTTTAATTAATCATCGATTTTAATTAACGTTTCTACTATATTAATTTAAAGATATGAGGAATCTTAAATCATTCTAATTTAGAGAAATTAAGAAATTTGAGAATGCAAATTATAAATTTTAAAACATTAAACAACAGCGACTTAAGTTTTCAAGAGTTTCAAATTCTAAAGAGAAATAACTATAATGGGAGTATGCATTTCTCAAACCTAGAGCTACGGCTATATTCAAAGCGGGGAAGTTAACAAGTCCATGTTTGTCTTTAAATATGCTATTGGAAACGGGTCATTCGGGCCAGTCTGGAAAGTAGAAAAGAAGCCAACTTAAATCCCAAATTTAGATTTTATTATTATATAACTCGATTCCCATTCGCAATAAAAGTAATGAGTAAAGCTAAAATTGCAAATATGAGAAGTATTGACACAGTTCTAAATGAGCAAAAACTTTTGATGTCGCTCAAGCATCCATTCATATAACTGATATTTGATGTTTGATGATTCATTGTAAACATGCACTACTCATTTTAGGAGAAGGAAAATCTTTACTTGGTCTCAGACTTTATGGTGGGTGGAGATTTGAGGTACCACTTGAAGAAGAAAAGAAGAAAGTTCACTGAGAGGCAGAGTCTTTTCATAATTGCCTGCATAGTTTTGGGGCTTGAGTATTTGCATAACAATCTTATTATAATAGTAAAAGATAAAGTACTATGTACTAAGAATTAATTTGAAAGAATGGGGTTATCCATAGGGATATCAGACCTGAAAATGTGCTGATTGATGCTAGAGGCTATTGTAAGATCACAGACTTTGGACTTGCAAGAGTCTGGTAGCCGCTCAACTCTTCAGATACTTCGGGTACTCCAGGTTATGCTGCCCCTGAGGTTCTTAATCGACAGAATCATGGTACAGGAGTAGATTACTTTGCTACTATAAATAGAGAGCTTTCTATATTTGCTGTTGGAGTATGCTCATGAAGTTGATGCTAGGAGAAAGGCCGTGGAGAGCTACAGACAGAAAGACTTACATGGAGCAGCTAATGCAAAACTAAGTAGTGCTCAAGAAAGCAGACACCCCTGAGTCTTGGAACCACGAAGCCTCAGATTTTATCAATAAGTGCATACTTAGAAAGCCTCAAGCCAGACTCGGTCTAAATGGTCCTAAGGATTAATTGTAAGGTAAATCTACCATTAAGTTTATTATTGAGGATATAAAGTCGCATGTGTGGTTCAAGGATTTTGATTGGGCCCTCTTAATGACTAGGAAGATGAATTCTCCTTTCATTAAGTCAAATAAATATACTCTTGATTTTTTGCTTTTAATTATCATCCCGAATATTAAAGGAAGAAACTTCGATAAGAAAAGCTTGAAGGCCACTGTCGAGGAATACTAATTTGAAGGTCCCTCGGGCTAGATAGTTATAAATCCTACTTAAGAAAGACTGGACAGAGATTTAATAAACGACCCTAGTTTTCAACAGCTCTTTATGGACTACAGGTATGATATAGACATGGAGAAAAGGAAAGAGCAAGAGATGGAGGAATAAGAAAAACAAAGGAGGAATGCGGGCACAGAGCCTGCAGACAAGTGAAGATCATTCTATATAAATGCAAAGTATAATCCTAAGGCTTTAAATTTATAGTTAATTCTTTGAAATAGTTTTAATATTGTTATTGATCTCTCAAAATGTATTTCATAGCGCAAAACTTGCTCTTCCATCGAGCAAACTTAAAATCCAATAAAGGACTCCTCCACTCATTTATGCACTATTTGAATAGGCAGAGATGAAGTCTTCAGTTGAGTTAAAGATATAAATTTGCTGCGGGAAATTGCTATTTATATATAAATATTAAATTTCCCTCCAAATCTTTAAACTCATTACATGTCTATCTATTAATTTGATCAGCCCAAACTCAAGCCTATCGTCACTCATTTAATTACTCTATCACATCTCTTAAATAAAAATGCACATTTTTAAACTGGCTATATGAATGGAGGGCTTGACCTAGAGGCTTTGCCTTAAAACCTTAGAAAGCATATGCGTCTCTCAGTTCAGGAAAACATTCCAGGCTTGTGGGTGAATGATGGTTTCAACTTCGTCGAAGCAGAGCTAACTAAAGATGCTTTGAATGAATTCCGAAGAAACTACCCTCATGTTTAGCTGCACAACCTCAAATAAAACATGATCTTTGTATTGAAATGGAGTCTCAAAGCTAAGGGCTGTGATTCTCGCAAGGTTTACACAAGCTACCAAAACGTTACAGTCATCTTAGTGATTGAAAGCTTTAAGCTTAGATTAAGAAGTGTATTTTCATTTAGCATAAGTTTTGAAAAGCCTTTGTTGCATGAGAAGCCATCAAGGATATAACTTATCAACTCGACCAATCTCTACCTCGATGCTGAGGTCCAAACCTATATAAGAAATAAGAGGCATCAATTAAATAAGTGTAGATCTTAATCATTGCCTTTTTAAAATGATTTGGCATGAGTACGTAAGAGATATCTTAGGAGATGCATTTGCTACACTTCACAACAACAGAAGGGCTTTTCTTTCAAAGTACCATCAATGAAAGACATAGTTAAAAGTAGCAACTCATATTAATTCAAACAAGTTCCCATTTAGGATGCTAATAGTGGGGATGATGATGTTCTTATGAATGATTAAAGATTTTAAAGTATCTTTACTTACATGGATTATTTATTTATGATCAAAATGAGGTCATTCAAGAAATTAAGGCTGAAAATGGCGCCATATTGAACCGCCTTGTGACTAATATTTGTGAGAAATAAGTTCTCAGATGTCAAAGAAATGAAGTAACTAAAGAAGAGCTCTAAGAAGATAATTTTGACTTCAGAGAAATTAGAGACAAGCTTAACTAAGTCTACTCAGCCTTTAAAAAATTTTATACTTCATTAAAATCCTCAAGTGCTGCAAGCGGAGTGATGAGCAGAGCTGGTTCATCCACAAATCTTCTAGCTGCCATGAATGGATAAAGTACCTCATCCTAATAAACAAAGGCTTCTCTGGCCCAAGACGGCACAGATTCTGCTTACAGTGATAAGGCCTCAACTACATCCTCTACTCTCTTTCCTCTAGTTTAAGCAACCTAGCCGACCTAAGAAGAGTGCTTATGCTTATTTATTATACCTCTTATCATTTCTTATACAGGAGATCGGAGAAGATGACTACAACTATCTGTTTGAAAGAAAATCAAAGATGCTGCAAAAGACTATCAATGATGATTATGAGAGACAACAGATTCTCTAGAATATCGAATACTTCTCCAAGGAGCAGTCCAGGCAAGACTACAGACAGTTAGTCGAACGTCAACTTGAGTAAAAGAGAAAGAATCAAGAGAGAAGCAAGCGCAAGCAGATTAAGATTCAAGGCTATAAGATCGGCCTCACTGCTAATTAAATTAAAGAGAGAATCATGCGCTTCATGGCAACTTTCAGAAATCAAGATGATGAAGAAGAGGATGATCAGACTGTAGAGACCAGACCTAGAGCTTATTCTTAGGAGAATGTCAGAGCTGATGATATGAGTGAGCTTCTAGAAACTAAGAGCAACCTGAGCCGAGGATTCGCTCTCAGTCAATTCAACTTCAAGAAGGGTGGCAATTTACTCAAAGAAGACGAAACTGAATCTGAACAGGAAGAAGATGTTACCATGTGTGTCGACTTTAAAAATTGTCTTTCATTTAATAAGTTAAGTTCTATGTTTAAGACTCACATCAGAGCACAGTCATAACTCTTGCCTAGATTTAGCCTTCAATGCAACTTTTCAAAGAATACTTGGCGTGGTTTAAGGCCCATAAAGTGACAACACGTCCTCAGCATGAAATTGATATTGAAGAATACAAAAAAGCTGAGGAGATTAAACTCCAGAAGGAAGCAGAAAAGAGAGCTTTCCTTGAGAGATAAGAGCAAGAAGCAAACATTGCGAGATAGAGAACTCTCGCAAGGCAACAAGAAAATCTTAGAAAGATGGAAGAGCGCTAAAAGAGAGAAGCCGAAACAAGAAGGAAAACTGAAGAGGCTAAAGTAGCAAGATAGAAGAGACTGCAAGAGGAGAGAGCAGCGAGAGAGTAAAGAAAAATGGCCAAGAGAAGATTAGACTCTGAAGAGGAAGACGAAGAAGAAGCTGTGGACTAGACATTCCTAAATGAGGAATCTAAAGATTTCAGCAATTACGTTGGAGGATCAGATCAAGAGGACGAAAACGAGTAGAGTGTAATGACTAACAAGAGAAGTGTAAGAATTGTTCTCGATGAGGATTCAGATGAAGAGATGGAAGACGTAAGAATAGTTAGCAAAGAGAACTAACCACAAGTAAATGAAAACCAGCAAAGCTAATAATCTAAACAATCGAATAAAGAAGAGGAGTAGCTAAATTTGCTTGCTGATTCTCCAGAGAAATCTATCGTCGAAGAGCAAAAGAATCAGGTTTAACCTTAAAAGTTACAAATGAACGAGAACCTGCATTAAACAGCATTTAATCAAGATGAAAATATGACTGAAGAGGAGGAAAGCTAAGAAAGTGATGACTCTTTAGAAGATGAAAAATTGAAAAGTATAATCGAGTCTACTAACTTATTCCCTTCAAAGCATCAATATGTGAGCTAGATCAAATAAGACTCAAACAAAGCAAAAGCTTTTGCTCCTTAGGCGAGATAGGAAGAAGAAAGAGTTAGCAACCTAGATTACATTCTAGGAAATTAAACTGTGCAAAAGGAAGTTGCAAAATAAGTCTCTGAAACCGAAGGAGAGTCAGAATAAGAAGAAATCAAAAGTTATGAGTAGAATAAGTAGGTAAGGTAAAACCTTCCTTAAAATGAAGAAAGCGACTACGAATCAGAGGAAGCTGTTGATATGACTCATGCTCAGTAAAATCAAGCTCCTTCTGATATGGAGGAATCAGCCGAAGGATAGCAAATGTTTGAAGGAAGTTTTGCTCAAAGTCAAATTTATGTTGAGGAACGCTCGCTCTAAGGAGCAACACAATAGCTATAACAGCAGGAGGTTTGCACTTTTAATGAGGTGCCATCTATCAAGAGTCAAGACAATCTCTTTGGATAGCACTAATACGAAAGTGAATAGATTATCCAATCAATACACATCTGTATACCCTCTTGTTAATTTAATAATCAGCAAGCAAGGCATCTTGTATCGAAAGCGATTAGCTAACTTAACAACAAAGCGAGAATTCTTACATGGCTTCAAATCCAATCTATAGAGAGTTAGTGCAAGGTCTTCAAGAGGAGCACCAAATTCTTTAAGGAGGTAGAAGACAATAAGAAATTGAGTCTCCTTAAATGATTGAAGCTTCACAGCAAACAATTGAAGAAGAACTCGATTAATTATAAGAAAATGAAGAAGTTGAGCAACACCAACAATAGCTAGTTGATTATGAAAATCAAGAGGAAGAACTAGAGGAATTAAATTAACAGGAAATAGATCCACGATTTTAGGAGCAGAGTTAAGAACTGATTGAATAATACGAGGGAGTGATGGAAGCTCAAGCTTCATACGATATAAATCCGACTTCTCAACCGCAGCATCAAATCTCCAACTTCATTTATTAAGAGAATTCTTAGTAATACGAAGTTGAGGAGGAGCAGGAGGAGGAAGAATAACCTCAACATTTGTTGGTATAGTAAAGTCCCAGCAAAGACCTAGGTAGCAGCTAAAACATTGAAGGGCATTTAACTGCTACTCCTGATATGCAGGCTTACTATTTCAAATTATTCATGGAGCAGCTTTAAAACAACCAGTTACTCTAAAATCAAAATTTGATATCAGCTTAAACTCCCTAGAGATCATAAACTATTTAAATGCAAACTTCAAATAGCCAATCTAACATGAACACACTCTCTCAAACAAAAATGCTAGTATCTTCTCAATAACCCAAGCACTCTCTATAGAGCAGTATTTTAATTTAGATTATCATTATGTATTCCTTCAGGCTAAGGCTCAAACGCCTATTAAGATATTCTTTCTGAATCATCTCCAGAGCAAAAGTTTGATCAGTTCCAATAGCCAATTGGATTACCCTTCACTATGCAACAGCAGTCAAAGTGGTTACTTAAGCAGCAGAGAGAAAACAAGAAAAAGAAGAAGTACTTAATTTTTTTAGGAAACTAATACTTGTTATTTTACTCAGGTCATAAGAAGAATTTCATGAAGAGAATTTATACTAAAGAATTCGAATCAGATGTAGCAGCAGATAATGAAGATGAAACCGACAGCTAGATTGAGTTTGTTAAGAAGAGAAATCAAAAGGAAAAGATGAAAGCTATGGGAGGGTATGGAGCTGTAATGCAAAGTCAGTACAATTAGAGGATGAATATGAATATGATGAATGAACAGCCAGTCATCAGTATGGCTCAAATAGCTTCCCAAGTTGAAATACCTGCCTAGATCATTCAACAAAGAGACTCCTCAATTTTATTTCTTAAACAAAGAGATGCTAAGATGAACATGCAACAATAGATGGCTCCTCCACATATGCTTAATCAGAATTAAATGGCTAAATAGTTGCTCAATCAACAGATTATGAACTAGAGAGGCTACATGACACTAATTTATAGCATTTCATTGCAAAATTTAATACAATGACTCCTTAAGTTATGGGATAAATGAACCAGTAATTGAATCCACAATATCCCTAGACTCTTCAAAGCAAAATTCAACCAGGTATGATGATGCAACCACCAGTTCCTGTTTCTCTTATTACCAATCCTCAAGTCAAGCCCTAAAACTTAGCAAGTCAACAGCAAATTCAAAAATAGATGCACTCAATACCATCAAACAGCATGCCTGTCAAACCTCAGTTCTAAAACCAAACTTAAAAGTTATTTTTAAAAGAAACTAGACCAGTCCAGTAAATTCAAACACTTTAAGCCACATAATAGATGCAGGCTTAAAGGCAACAGATAGAGGCTCCTCATTATTTTTTCAAAATTTTTTTAAATTAGAACTTAAAGGTTTAGGTAGCACCCAAATCTTAAGAGATGGCAGTACCCACCCACCTGGTTGCACCAAAGAAACCTTAGGGATTCTAGCAAGTGACTCCTCAATAGGGCTAGTTCCCTCAAAATGGACAATATCCTCATTAGCTTAACTAATTAAGACAAACGGCACCTGTTCCTGTTCCAGTCTAAATGTAATAACAGATGAAGACAACTTAGCAATATGCCCAACAAATCAAGTCCAACCCAGCTATGCCAGTTATGATTCCACAGACCGCCTAATAGCAAAAGATGATGGCTCCTGTCGGTATGCCCACTGCAAATAACTTATCAGTTTAACAGTAAATGAAAGTTAAGGCTCAAGCGTTGAGCATGCAAGGGCGTATTGTTGCTGAAACTATGGGCTCTATGGACATAAATATGCTGAAGAAGCTCAAGGAAGCTGAGTACTTAACAAAAATCAGTAACACTCAACAACTCAGGAAATTTAAGAAGTGACCATTTAACACTATCTTGAAGTTTCCAACAGCTTATTTTAAATCAAGCAGTATATTAATTGACATTTAATCTATTAGAATAGCAAATTGCATCAAATTTATTTGCAAATATTGAGCTATCTTGTATTTATAAAGCATTCTCATTTAAAGTTTAGTTTCTGTTATCATTTTTTAACTCCTTGATTGAATCTACGCTTTCATTTACCTTATCTTATTATGGCGCTCCATCTGAGTTAATCAATTTCTTCAAACTCTAATTTTCTTCATCATGATTTGATTTTTCCTTCTAATTTTAAGTTTTCTTTTGATTCTTTAAATGTTTTTGCTTGGCTAATGAAAAAATCCCTCTCCTTATAATTTCAACAAATATCTTGCTTTGAAGAATGAATTTCAAGAATGTAACACCTATTGCAATAAAACTCCAATTACCCAATTCTTCTCTAGATCTAATAAAATTAAATATCATTTTTAAATTGATCTGTTCTCTCTGAATAGTATAGATAAATGAAGTAGCTTTGACAAGAAATAGAGAATAAGGATTAGATAGAGAATGACAAGTAAAAAGTAATAGCAGCAACAGTCCTCTTTCTTAAGTCTCTATTTTTGGAAAGAATTAACGCAATTGTAAAGAGAGTAGAGAGAGCTAGAATCAAAATCAAAACTCTTTTTGATAAAGAAAATTATAAAATGTGTAAGGAAGCTAATGCTTCTAAAACTTTGGTAGAGGAGTGTTTACAAAATCTGAAGATGAAAACTGTTATAACTATGAACTGCATCAAATACTCTATGATTAAAAAACCCAACCAAAGGTAATTTACTAGAATATTATTGCTTCTAGATATTCCTATCAAATGGATGAAACTCATCTGAGTTTGCTCAGAAGTTTAATTTATTGAAAAATCAACTGCTGTTACTTCCTCAAAACCTAATGTTCTATTTTCTTAGAGAGGAGTTTAAGTCAAAATAACTGCAAATGTATTTGGACAAGGCGAATGAGACAGATCTAATAAATTAAAATTTATTTATGCATCTTTGGCTTTAGAACTGTCCAACTTTTATTAACTATATAACGTGTTACTTATTGGGCAAGGATTTTGATTAATCTATTGATCATAGAACACTTTCTCTATATACTTACTCTTCTAATTACTTAAAACATTATAAAATTCTATTAGCTACATTTAGCTATTGCATTCTAAATCTTCATTAAGCATATGATTTGGAGTTTTTTGGCTGGTCTCTTTCAATAATTTGCTTCTCTGATGCATATTTTGTTCGGGAGTTTAATTTACTAAGGGAGTTTGAGCCCTTAGACTCAAATATGAGTTATCAGGGTTTATATTATCATTTGCCTTTGGAGATATCAAAGTTATCTGTGAGTTTACTCAGTTATCAAAGTTAAAAAGTATTTCACATTAAAATGTTATGAGAAGGTGATTCTAATGGCATCTCTTAAGGGCCAACTTTGATCTTGTTAGCGTTTAAATTCAAGATCGGTTACACTTGGTTCTACTTGTGATTCAAACAATATAAAAAGAGAAAGTATGTATACTTAAATTCTGCGGGAGGAAATTCATTTTTGCTTAGTGTTATTTGAGAGTATAAATTAATTTATTTGTTTGCAAGAAATTCGAAATAATTAGTTCTTTCTTCTATATAGCTCAAATCCTTAGTAGCCAGGAGAATTAGAATGTGAATAAAATAGAGATTTGATAAGGATGGAGCAAGTGAAGCAGAACCTTTCAAAAACTTTTGAAGTCTCAAATAAGGAAATGGCTGCAAATACAAAATTAAGATTATAAAATGAAGCAAGCCTTGATGATGACTCTTAAGTAATAGAAAGATATCAGACAGCAATCACGAGTGCGCAAATAACTTCAAGCCAACTGCCAGACATAAACCAGCCAAGAAATATATGCGCTTTTAATATGTTAATCAAGAACTTACTTTCATACTCCACTCAATGATAAGAGTCTCATTTAGAATTAAGATGCGCCTTCTCCTTTGCTACCAATATAAAATCAAGATGCAAACTCTAAATTCACTTTTTGGGATGAAATTGATAAATTTTATTTTCACAAGCGACTTGAACTAAATTTTCAACGACATGGACAAATTGCGAGAGTACGAAGAGTATGAACGTAAAATTCAGGAGGAACTTGAAGCAAAGCAAAAAGCAAAGAATGTGAGCAGCATCCTATTCTAGAGTGAGTACAGTCGAGGGGCATCTACTATTTCGCAAAACGATTACAGTATCTTTAATATAAATAAAGACAGATGAATATTAAATTATTATTGAATCTCATTTAATTTCAGAAGAGAAAAAACTGCAGCCGCTAACATGCGTCCCAAACTAAAAGGGTTGCAAGGTCCTTCGAACGGCTCTAGTGGTAATTTTAAAGTGAGACTGCACTCTATGTAAACTTAGCATGCTATGATGAGAGGAACAAGTGCTGGTGCTAATTTAGAGGGAGGCTACAGAAAGAAAATGAATTAGATTTATAATGGACAGGGAAGTTTCACAGTTGAAGAAGTCTATTTAATTACTCTTTTATACTATTTTAAGACTAAAGGTATTAGCCTGCAGAAGAACTTAGTCAATTAGACGAGGATTAAAGGGAAATTACGCACTAGTATCATACTAGTACTTTTTTAAAAATCTTTTTGTGGTAAATATTGTGTGATTATGCAATAAAATGAAAATATGAACGAAAGGGAGAAAGATTCAAATGAAGTAGAAGAAGAATCTCAGAATTTCCAAGAGATGTAGGTAGAATAGGACCATGAAATGCTAGATCAGTAGCAAAATAAAATTTATATTTTATATTTCACTTTAAATTTTACCAAAATGAGGAGAATGAAAATTATTAAGAATACGATGAGGATCTTAAGAATGCAAATTACAAATCTAAGGACTTAAAACTCTCTCAGCTCTTGATAGAAACAAGCAATAAGAAATATGTTTTCAAATATGCATTTTATGATTACTTGAATTTAATAAGACAACTACGAATTTTTATAAGCCACAAATAGAAGAAGGAATGTCATTGGCACAGTATTTTATAAATTAAACTCATCAAGATAACGTAACTTAAAGATGATAATTTAGAATGAAAACTTGTATTTTATTTCAGCAACTATTTATATTTATTTAATCCTATTTATGAAGCATTCTAAGTATCTTTTTGCATTTCAGCATTTAAATTTAATGTTCGATGCATTCAAAATTAAAATTGGTAGCGTTTGCTTGTCTCAGCAACCCTAATATTTTTCTTTTATGATTTTTAAAAAAGAGAAAAGCTATCAGTACTCGCTATCTTAGAGCTCTAGCTACTAGGTGCAAGTAGTTTCATATCGTTTATAACAAAATTACTTCGTTACAACATGGACTGCACAGGATTTGAGAGCGGATTTAAACAGAAAATACAGAGTAATAATTATCAATATAAGTCTAACTCTATTCTTATTAACGAGTGGCAGTTGAATTCTTTAGAGCAAAATTAAAAATTATATCTATAATTATTTTAAATGGATTCATAAGCAAATAATATAATTTTTGAAAGTATAAACATTTGCATTTATTTATGATTAACAAATATTTATGCTTTCATATTACAAGATATACCCTAAGGCTGTGCTTTACTCTTTAGCTTCAAACTGATATAAAAACTACCGCATTCAATAGGGAATGGGATCACTAGGATAATTGATTTGAGGCATGGGATATTCAAACGGATAGAACATATTATAGAAGATCTTGCCAATTACTTGTCCCACATAAATATAGATGGGCCCCTTCATGACTGCTGGCTCATACGTAAAAATGTTGTAGAGTTCGTAGTACCGTTCATAGAGCGTGCCTGCTCTATAGCCCAAGTTAAAAAAGGTCTGATTGGCGAATACGAAAGTGTCTTGATACTGACCATAGTTTTCATACATCGAGTCTGCCATCCACAGACACGAATCTGTGAAGCCATTCAATTTTAAAGTTACTTTATAAACTTTGAATTTCATTCACTGTCCTTAGGGCTCCTGAGGTATCTGTAACCCATTAGGACCATTGACCGTTTAGAAATTCAGAGATAAAAACTGAAGTGAAATTAGTATAGTACAGATTTGCAGTCGTTAAGCAGTTAGATGCGTTCAAGTCTCTAAAGCCTACAGTCGCCTCTACGAAACCATAAGTCAGATAATATGCTATATCCATATTGTTTAAGGCCATGACATTATGTCTACTTCCTAATTGTTGCTAATTATATTCCCTTTGTTTCTTAAAAAATTATCCAATTTAAACCGTTTTAACAAATATTAACGATGTTAATTAAATAGGCACTATGTAATACTTTAATAATATTTATAAGCTAATTTTATGCTAAAAATTATCAAGATTATATTTTCAGTTTATCATTTATGTAATAATTGACAACGTCTTCCTTAATTTATTCCTTTCTACTTTATGCTAATCTATGCGAAGTTGCCAAAGTAGATATGGTTTAAAATATAGGAAACTGTTTAAAATGCACTCCTATATTCCTCTACTATATTTCAGATGAGATCGTCCTTGACACTTCGTATATTTGATCTACTATCATTTTAGTTTCTTGAAGCGGTTCCCCCTCTATAGGGTAAAAATTTAACAGTAGATACATTATCCTTCCGAATTGATATAGTCAAATATTTTCTAAAGTTAAGATATTAAGACTTTATTACTCTTAGAATAGTAGACCTCAGGTTCATTCTAGTCTTTAATGGCTTGACTGATGTATTAGTAAATTCTTTGAAAAGTGACAACGTTTCCCAACATGTTTTAAATAAAGCCAGTCACCCAATCTGTTAGGGTGCCAAACAAAGCTATTCGAGCATCCGAGGTTTATTTAGCCTCAACTACGCTTATCATGCAATTGTAATATGCATCCGCTAAAGAGCCACTGATGTAGCGAGTCCAGTTGAATGTGTAATCTACCCATATGTAGAATCATATATCAAACTTTGCTTTATAATATTTTATGGTGAAATGTAGTTTGTATCATTGAGGAAAAGCACACTTGAATTGTAGTTGTAGATTGTCTGTTCAAACGAATTCGAGCAATCATTTATATGGGGCACAAAAGTCGTTCCTCTAAAACCAAGCAAGAATTAGTTGAAGTAATCTCTAAAACTTTAATCATCATAGCCTAAATATTCTAAATAAGTAGAGGAAGTTAAGGGCAACTGAGGCTCTATCACTCTTAACTGATTGAGGAATCTGAGATAGGGAGAACAATAGTATACTAAGCAGCGCGCATAGTTTATGAGGAGCTAGAATAATTGAGACTTTAAATCCCTTTGAACTTTATGAACTCTGGTTTTGTTGATTAGAGCTCTGCGGGAAGTGTTATAATTTCATTTTCTATTATAAAAATTCTCTAATTTTAGTAAAATTTAGCAAATAATCTATCATACTGATTGTAAAATGAGATAAATTCTTCAAAAATTTACAAGAAGCTTGTCTTAATTTTATTAGAGCATCATTTGATTCAGAATTTGCTTCATCCTCCGCTATATTTCTTTAGAGTTTTCTTTAAATTAATGTTGATATTAATGATGATTTAAAAAATCTTAAACTCTTTGAGCTATGTGCAAGTTTCCATGTCAATCTACTCTGCTTACTAGAGAAATTTGAGAATTTTGTAATTATAACTTACATCCATATACTAATTGTATTAACGAGAATCTTCTGAATAACGCTTAGCCATGTTTATGAAGTTCGTACGCTTCTTTTTCACATCATCGCATCTGCTCTCAAAATAATTTATTCAACTACATTAAAAAGCATTATCGAAAAATTTTATACCAAGCTTTTCTCTGCAGCCCCGCTGCCAAAAGTTCCAATGCCGCTTATCAAAGAGACAAAAAGGATAAGTAAGAGAGGAGCCATCTGAACTAGAGCCATAGGATTCACACCCTGCTCTTTAAATAAGTTAAATTAAACTTCATTTTAATTTCTTATTGATTTCTATGCTGATTATTATGATGATGTTGTGTTTGCCTAGCCCTATTCTGTCGTCTGTTAAGCTAGTCATCAAAGAAAGACCCTCCTCCGAAGAATGCTCTGAAGATGTCGTTGGGATCAAACTCCTCCTCATAATAGTGGCCCCCTCTTCCTCCTGCTTAAGACTGAGCTCTATTAAAAGCCTCCTCCGAGCCTCCGGTTTGGTCATATATTCTACGCTTTTCTGGGCTGCTCTAGATCACTTTATGTTATTATATATTCGCAATGATATAATTTAGATAATTAAAGCAAACGCTAGAGATATTTTCTTAAATGCATCTGTAGCATTAGGGGCTCTATTCTTATCAGGGTGAAACTTTAGCGCTAGTTTTTTATAAGCCTTCTTCATTTCTTCCTCAGTGGCTTGTTTGGTTATTCCCAGTATTTCATAGTAATCTTTCTTTATTAGAATCTGTCTGCATTTTTCAACCTAAGATAAATTATGATATCGATTCCATGATTGCTAATAATTTAGAAGCTAGGAAGTTTCTAATAGTAAAAAATACGAATTGCTCTTACATCTTCCTTAGAGTAGTTAGGAGGGTCAGGTGCTTAATCTTTTTGCGCCTGATTACATTTAAAGTAGAATATCTTTAAGATATATAAGATGTTTGTCTGCGCCATGATGGCCTTTTTTATGTGTATGGTGAGAGGCTTAAGTACTCTAACTTTAAGTGTCCTCGTTACTTTTCTGATCAAAGATGTTTGGCTCTCCCTTGACCTTCCTATCAACCTTATCTAGCAAAGTCTGCGCATCTTTAGTATGATGCAACCTCAAACTTTTCTCCAAAAAGCGCTTAGCCTATAACACAGATCAATAACTCAGTGCAATTATCAGGATTATAAAACCCTTGCTCCCACGTTGCTTTTATTTTCCCTGGACTATGTTTATCTTACTTTATCGAAATCTTTGTTTCCAATTGCTTGCCTAGCTACTTAGACACACTTTTAAGACTCCTCTTAGTTCATTTCAAAATTATAATATACGTGACACGAATTAATTTTTAATTTTTCTATTTTCCTTGGGTGATAAACTTGAAAGTAATAAATTATAATAACTATGAAAGATAAAATATCCACTTCACACTTCATATAAAACCCCTCTAGTATGAAAAATCCAAAGTTCAAAGGCTTTAAGTTTGCTATGCTGTTAGCATTCCTTTTCTTCATTTCAAAAATAAGTCTGATAAGTGCCAAGAATAATCCATACCTGATCAGCAGTGGTATTGGAATTAATGGCCAAAAGCAGAAAAAGTTATAATCTCCTCTATCTCAATTTGACTCAATACTGAGTCATCTCAATATGGCTAAGCTTGTCATTAATTCGTTAAGAACTAATCTATAGAATAAGCCTGATGAAGAATTAAGCTTTACAAATAATACCCTAATCGACATAGAAAGGATAAATGTAGAGGATAGAGCGAAGCTTAGACCAGATGCTAAATTGAAGCAAAGTCAAAATGAGAATTGTGAAGAACAACTTGAAAAAATATTCGAGGAAGAATCAAAAGACACATTATTGCAAGCCATCTACAAGCATACAGGCAAAAGCTTCTACGATCTCGGAAATTATAAAGGTTGCAAACGCTTTCCTGATCTACATTATATCTTAGTTACAGTAAGAAGCAAGTCTTAGGCAACTATTTTTACTTAGATTGGGCTTTGCATCCCTGTCTAATGCTAAGAAGATAATCTTGTTTCTCTTAATAAGCTCTTTCTAAAGAGTCTTGAGGCATTGGGTTAGATTTCAGACCCTGATAATCCTGAGTTTACCTTTCCTGAATAAGTAGACAACGAGTTGTATGAAAGCAGATTTAACTGGCTTGTAATTCTTGCGGGGTTAATTTTTACAGTTTTGTTCTTGCTATCAATCCTAGGGGCTGTGATCGAGTAGACGAAATTAGGTGACAAAAAGAATGCTAATAATTCTATGGTAGAGGCTGTAGATGACGAGAATAATAATTAAGTCACGATCGAATATAGAAAAGAGCGATGGGCACTGTTCATTTATAATCAAAGCAGCAGATTATAAAGATTTATTGCTTTTCTCTTACAAGGAATTTCTAGGAAATATTTTTTAGGCCTTCAAAATCCATCAAAGATAAGAAGTTTCAAGTCTTCAATGGTATAAGAGTTTAGATGATAAATTGGGTGATTTTGGGCCATGTTTACCTGACAGTATCTATCTTTGGTATTTCAAGGTACTCTCAAAAATAAAACGTGCTCGATTATTTCTTAGTTCAGATTGTACTTAGCTCAGACATGATCATATCTCTTTTCTACTTTATTTCAGCATTTATTTGCATGTTCTCACTTATAAAACGATACCAAAGAGATGCTGAACTAACGAGCAGCGGAGAAGCAGATCGATCTTAAGAATTCCCAACAAATCCTTCTTCATCCCATTCAAATGAAAGCCAATAAAGTATTCCAAGATTAACTAAGTGCTCCCTTTTTAAGCAGATTATAGGAAGATGGTTTAGACTAGCTTTTCCTACTTACTTGATTGTGCTATTTTCAATGAGTATTTTCCCATACCTTGGATATGGCCCAAACTTTTAATATATGTACAACTACATCCTTCTAGATCACCTTAACTAAAAATGGTGGACGTTACTTCTCTTCATCCAGAACTGGCTCCCATGGAATGATGAGACTGGTTTATACTGGCTCTATTTTGTCGCCAACGATCTCTAATTCTATACTTTTATTTTGTGCCCCTGCATTTTCCTTTATCAAAAGAGAAATCGAAGAGGACTCGTGGTAGTCTTCCTTTCATTGCTTATAGTTCTTTCTATGTTATATCTTTTAGCTTTCACTTTAAAGTATGGGTATTCATCGATGCTCTATGTCGACAGCAGTTATATGTTCAGCGATATTTTCAAGCATCCTTTTGGGCCAGTAGGATATTATGCACTTGGTATTCTCGCCTCAATTTCTTACTTTGAGTATTCTCAAGCAGTTTCAAATAGAGCTTTACGAAAACGCAAAGCCTACAGATTAATGAGCTATATAGGTTCTACGAAGCAGCGATCATTTAGAACTTAGATAATTGGAGTTCTCATAATGTTCTTCATAGTTTTCATAAGATACACAAGCTTTGGTTTTAATAACACCTAATCTGAAAGTTCAGATGATCAAAAATCGATTTCATTAGGAAGATGGCCATTAGCCATCAATGCGATCTTTAACGCAACTGCACATTACATTTTCATAATAAGCTTCGTTTTGATGCTGCTCCCAATATTTTTGGGGAAACTATCAGTAGTGAGAGACATTTATGCTGCAGAAATATTCACTCCTCTTTCAAGAATAACTTTTTCCATATCACAGATCTAAGGGCTTGTAGTCTTTCTCTTTACATTTTGCTCCGATCATTAATTATTTGAATTTGAATTATACTATGAATGATCAAATGGTGTACTTCGATAACAAGAATATGTTCTTTATGTATTTTGCCGTTCTAATAGTAGTTTACGTGAGTGGATTCTTTGTGGCACTCTTCCTTGAATACCCTTTTAGGACTTTTGCGAAGATGAATATCATTTTAATCTTCATATGATTGATTAGATTATGTTCGCCCCTAATACTAGAATTCTAAGGTTGAATAAGGAGCTAGCTCAAGAATTGAACGTAGAAACTCAATACACAGAAGCAACAGAGGATGAAATTAGCAGGCGATCAAGCTATGCAAATCACCATGAGTCACTCCACTCAGAACATAGTCCCTTCCTTAACAAATACCACAACATCAACAGCAGTGCAAATAGTAATTTTATTTTTACGAGTGAAATGGGAGAAGAAGAAGATGAAAGCGTCAATACTTAATAGACCAATGATTCCAAATCCTATATTTATTCTTAATTTGCGATGAAATATTTAAATCTTAGAAATAGAACAAGCCTTCAAACAAGAAGCAAAGTAAAATTCCAATTGGTAGTGGTTCATTAGATCATTCTGAACTTCTTTTATAAAGCATTAAATTAAAATAGAATAATAAAGTGATCTTGACTAAGTAGATGAAGAATAAGATGAAAGCGGTGAGGAAGAGGAAAGAGAGCTCTTCACTAAAGTAGCTCATTTGCAAGTGAGGCAGATTGTTTCAAAGAAAAAGAAGAGACTCACACGCATCAATGAAATCGAAGAATACTAAAGCTATTCGCCTATTAGCACTCCTATGAGTTCTCAAAACAAAAGAAAGATAGAATGAAATCTTTGGTTTAGTATATTTATTTCATTTAGGTTCTATTTTATAACTTCATGAATGAAAATTGTACAAAGAGGATAAACTTAAATCTTCAGCGTTGATATTTATGCCTTGATTGATAGGGAACCTCCTCCTCATTAAGATTTAAACTTCTGCTGAGTGTGCTCTTATCAGACTGTTGATACTTTACGTGCCCATTTAGCATCAGCTCTAATTAAATAGGAGGTTAATTTTGGCCTTTTTCATCTTTACCTACCTCTTATGTGTTTCCTCCATCTTTCTGTTCATATATTCTAAAGTTATTACTAAATTTAATAAGCTATGAGTAAGATTTAATAGGAAGCATAATTTAAAATACTTTAGAATAGAAGTTTCTTTGAGCTAATCACTCTAAGCAAGTCCTTTCATTTCTATTTCTTCTCCCTCCTTCCTAGGACTCCTTGGTAGGGATTTGAATGCTTTAAGCTTTCCGCACACAATAAAGTAGAGAATCATGAATAAGAAAATGCTGAATGCCATAATGTCTTGCGAAGTTCGGAATCCATAAAATTCTTCAAGCACTGATCCCAAAACTGGTCCCAGGGTCTCGCCCAAGCCCTGAGATGCGATGAATAAACCACTGATGTTGTTTTAAAGCTCATCTTCGTCAAATTACGGGTATTTGGATTCAGCGGCCTCTAACATATCTGGCAGTACAGGAATAATTATCATTCCTGCTCCGAAACCAACTATAGCAAGACCAAGCAGGATAAATTGAGGCGAGTTATAAAGACCGAGGATTTTAGAGGGGCCTACTAGGAACATACCAGTAGAGAGAATTGCATAACCGATCAAAATCACTCCAGTTTTTCTAATTCTAGATGTCATTACATAAATCAAAGGACTAGTCGCTGCATAAATTTAACTTAATTATCATTATGGATAAATTAGGGTGGGGATTGCAAAGCTAAATCCAATATAGACTCCATCATAGCCAAATTACTAGAGATGCAAAGCAAGAATAGGCTGTAGAAAAGTGAGAGCTGCATAGACTAATATTTGAGAGATTACTCCAAATGTGAATCTGGGCAATTTTAGCAGCTATGAGTACTTAATTGAATTAAATTCACTCATACATTATTGTACTTGATTTTGACATTTCCCTTGCTCTCCTAGTCAACAGATACTTATTTTTTAAGGTCACCTTGACTTGATTCTCTGATGGGTGTGTTTTATTCTGAGGCTCTTGCACTGGAGGGTAGATTTTTCTCTGCTTCATTTATTTGCGCAAGGGAGTAAGCGATTAATGGGTATATCACAAAGTAGAATGCGGCTAAAAATTTACTTATATTGCATGAGATTCTTACAAACTGAGAAGAAGGGTAACATATAACCTCCAATTTGGTATCCTATCATATATTTTAGAATATCGAAGTTATAATTTGGTAGAGTATGGCTCCGAAAAAGGGACCAAGAAGTAGTCCTATACCTGAGGATGCCTCCATGAAACCAATCATTTATTCCCTTGAGTCTTTATAGTGTCTTTAATTCCTAAATTTCAAATTAGATCTGAATGAATTAGGAGTTTGCGAGATTGATAGTTTGTAATAAAATTCAAATAAAGAATCATGGTAGATAAAGTAGTGGTCTGCCTCTGCTTGATAACTATGTTATCAAATGCAAGTTTTTCCCTCATTGCACCTTTCTATCCTCTGGAAGTCAAAGAGAAGGATATAGATCTCATTTATATCGGTTTCCTAATGGGGTAAGTATTAATGAGATTTAACTCCGTATTCTTAACTTTTATACAAAATTGTGCAAGTCAGCTAAAGTAAAATTTAGTACTCAAGCGCTGACTTTCATATTTTCTTCTATTTTAAAATAAAGTTGCAGCAGATTGAATGGTCTTTGATAATGAACGCCTTTAACTAACACAAAAGACTCCGATTTAATTGATAATCAGCAGAAATCTGCTAAATAGATTTCATGTGCTTTTCAGATATGGATCCTCATTTTTCCTCAAAATTAAAGTAATAAAAGCAGACTCTCATCAAGAATCTATGCCTTTTTATTCTGAGCTATCATCATTTCAAGTTTGGGATAATTGCCCCTCAATGTTTATTAATTCTTTAATTGCTATTTGATATTTTCTTCTTTCATCACTGGGCTACTACTTCACAAAATAGGAAGGTCTTTCGGTATGATCTTCGGAGTTCTTCTTATTGTAAGTTTTTTAACTGCTTCTCTCCAATTAAGTCCTATAAGTGATATGATTTGAATGAGCCTTTATAGATTATATCAATGCTGGGACTTGGTTCACTTAAATATGTGCATGACAAAGAGAGATTTGTGCTTTTCTCATTCTTGTGGAAGTTCCTCTGCGGACTGGGAGCAGGCATCAATTCCACCTCATCTATGGCCATTATAGCTAGACACTATAACCATTTATAAGATGGCAGTTCTTAAAAATCTGAGAAATAAAAACTATAAGTATAGCTGGAGAGTGTTATTTCGAAGTAGCTTATTCTTAAAATGCTATTAAATTATCAAGAATTAATAATCTTAAGATTGAGAATAAAATGCAATAAAAGAATTCCAGGCAGTAAAGCTTCAAGTCTAATGCCTCCAGCTCTATTCTCAAGAAATAACCTATCACAAGTCTTATAATAAAATTTTCCATTAAATGTATTGAGTTTGTCATCAGTAGAGTAAAGATAACTTGATTAGCTCTGCTACCCATACTATCACATCTGCAAACTTTAGAGAAGAAATTAAGTCTCCACAGTCATCTGCCTCTAAATCTTCCTCAAGACTCAGGCTTTAAGAGGATCCTGATAACAGAAAGAAAATATAATTGATGACGAAAAATATCCTTGACGAGGCATAAAGGGAAGAGGAAAAGGAGCCTAAAAGTCCAGAAGAAGAAAGTGCAAGTGATAGCGAAGAGGAAGAGGAGGAAGAGATAGAATTCAAGTCCGAAGAACTTATTGTAAGTTAGCAAATAGCATTAGGAATATTAATATAGTACTTCGTTTCAAGATTCGTCGTTTAATTTTTAACTGTAGTATAACCCTGAAAGTAACCTAAGAGGGTGGTTACGAAAAGCACGGCAAAGGAGACTACATCGACTTTGAAGATGAGGAGTTGAAATAGCTGAGGCAGTATTTTGACTCTTTAGATGAGGAAGGAACAGGCTCAATAGGAGTGGAGCAGCTGGAGGGGCCTTTGATAGCTTTGGGTTTGGTGGAGAACAGAGCATAGGTTTAACAAATAGTTGATCTAGTAGATGAAGATGGAAGCAATATGATAGAGTTTGGGGAATTTCTTTCCATTATAAAAGGAGGGAGCAATCATAACTTTTAACTTTCATACATTTATTTTCAATTATAATTGATAATGCTGTAAGTTTCATAATTATCAATTACCCTTCCTTCCAATTTATATCAGTCATTTTAACTTAACCCTATTTTAGAAAGAAGGAAATGAAGGCACTGGTGCAATTTACTCTTTCTTTAAGAATCTAACATCAGGGTAACTTCAGCTGGAGGAGAATCCCCACATTCCATTCTCGCTCTTTATTAGCGGATATCGAAGGCGAAAGATCCTAGATGCAATGATGAACAAGGATAAAATAAAGAGAGATGATGGAGAAAAGATTCTCAACAACTATAAGAAACAAATAGCAGAAAGAGATAACCCTAAGAACAAAAAGAATCCTAATCCAAATACCAGCATCAGAAAAACAAGCCTAAATATTATGATGCACTTAAGTTTATATTCATCACTGGAGTAAAAGCCAACTTGAATAAATCACAAGCGTCTTCAACAATAAATGGTAGTAAAGGCTTCAAAGGAAGAGATTCTATGTCTGCAACTGGCAGTTAAACGGACTTCGCAAATAATCTTGGTGTTGAAACATATGACCCTGAAATCCTATTAAAAATCCTTAATAAGAAAAGCTATAAATGAGATTCTCACCTTAATCATAAGCAAGGAATTTTTAATCCTTTAATTTCTTAAATTTTCACTGATACTTCTGCTAATAGCTTTTAATAGGCAATAAAGTCAAAAATGAGGTTAAAATAAAAATAGTATCTACACAGTCAAAATCAGAGGCATCGCAATTTTGATTTGAAAGCCCTACTTCATTAGAGAATTGAGATTTATATAAGATGAGTAAAGCAGATTTGAAAAGCAATCACTGACATCTTGATTATGGGCAAACATGAAATAGGTGTAATTGTATGACTGAGTGATATAAGACTAAACTTGTGGGTCCTTGAACCCTGGACCACAGCTAATCATCGCAAAGATACTCATACTTCTACAAATTTAGATTAAATTATATTGAATGCTTCTACTATGATTGCGCTCCATGGAATGGCAGCCCACGGATGCAAGTTCAATAGCTGCGTAGACTTTGTTGAGGTTTTGTTTTTAAAGAGTAAAGTCTAAGGGACAGTAGCCTTGATTTGAACTCGAACAATAGCAATTAGAGGAGCCAATAGTTATGGAAGAGTCATCTTTAATATGTTTTATATAAAGTTTTTAAATGATCTCTGTATGAGCACCTCTGAGTCAAGTCTGCAGAGCATTAGTAGGGGAAGGTCAATGAGACTCCATTTACTTGAGATATCTAGGAAGCGTAAGTTGTGCATAGTTAGCCGGTCTAAGGATCTAAATTACCACTTATACATTATCTGGCATCATAGGCTTTTACATTTGCAGAAAGAGAATAAAGGTATGAGCAAGTCCCGTTTACATTTAAAATTCTAAAATTAAGCCAAAGTTTTTAATTTGATGAGAAGTTACGAGAACAAATTAAACCAAGTTTGCACTAGTAGGTGCTATAGCAAGCTTCTTGATAAGCTCTTAAATTCAAGCAAGAGAAAGTGGAATCATCACAAAATAGTCCATAATTGCATTCGCTGTGATGATTGCATCTGGTCGCATACTCAAATAATCTTAATTACATTTTATGCATAGTCATTCCCTCTACAAATGTTATCAACACACCTTGAGCTTAGGCACTGACCGTTTTACGTGCATTTTCTGCCAGGAAGGAATCGAGTCACTACTCCCAATCCTTCTAAATATAGTTTATTCTGTAACAGACTATTAAAATATTGAAATTAATGACTTGGTGAGTATCTGAGCTAATAAGTAGTGATACACTATGAAGATTGAACTTCGAAGTTATTAAGACTAGATATATCTGAGGAAGCAAGAGAAATCAGATACTCAAATTGATTGACAAGACAAAGAGTGAATTCTTTCTCGCATCTCTTTTAAGCTATTATTTTAACTACTTTGTTTTAAGATTAGGGTGAATAATATTATCCGTTCAACCCCGATTTTTCAAAAACTTTTAAGTTTGCTTCTATAAAGCCTGGACTAATGAGGACGAAGCTTTTGCCATCTGTGTTAAAACTTGGTATGTTAGCGCTCCTTAAAAAATTTCCCCCAAAAAAAGTCATTTTAATAGATTATTAAATACCACAATTAAAGAGACGGTTCTTACCAATATGCTAGATATAGATGGTTTCTAAGCTGCTTCTCTAAAGTTCAATAAAAAGACAAAAATATAGTGGTTACTTACAGCAAAAGCTGACTTTGAAGCCAGTGATATAAAATAGGGTCTGAACGGATAATATCTAAATAAAGAAGTTAGTTGGTGTTGTGATTTCTATCATTTATCTGAGAGAATGACTTTTCGAATTTCTTGTCTATCGAATTTTGCTAATTTTAGCTTTAAAAGAGTAGAATTTTTTCTGAATCCATCTCAATTTATTATTCTATCTTCACTTATTGGAATTGCTTGTCTTTGAACACAATAGATAAATGCAAGTATATCTGTAGCTTGAAATATCCCTAACAGTATGGAATTAAGTTTACGCGAGTAATGTTTAGCTAGTAATTCAAATTATAATTAAATAAAATGAAGTCTTTTGCAGGGCAGATAGCATTGGGTGCTGACAAGTCTTCCTCGGACAAAACTCAGATGAATCTAGCCAAGATAAGCTCAGAAACTATCAAAATTGGAGATCTTAAAGACACCTCAAAGAAAGCTAAATACAGCAACATGGTCTTTTTTAATGCTAAAAATACTTATTTCTAGTCTGTAAATTGTCTTCTAGCTCGAAGATAACATCGAAAACTGTAAAATTACTTTTAAAGCATTGCTATAAAGATGACTAGTTGGAATTGGACGAGTCAGATATAAATGAGCTGGACTAAAATATGCAAGTATACCTGAGGTTTTAAAAATCACTCACCACTCGCTTCAACTTTAAAAAGAAAAGTATCACCTCCTCAAAAACATTCCATCGACTTCTCGACAACTCAGCTAATTCTCAAGAAAAAGAAGCTCCTGAATCTCAGATGCTTCAGTTATCTAATATTTCTTTAATTATGAGATGCCAACAAGTACATTATTCGGGCGTCTTTAAAAAGGAATGATAAGCTTGCAGAATAAAACTTCCTTAAAAGGAAAATAATAGAACCAAGGTAAAAAGAAGTGGTCATTATATTGTAGTTATTTTAAAGTTTAATTTCAGCGATGCTTATGAAATCCATTCCTCTACTTCTAGGATAGATTCTCAAAAAGCTGGAAAGAGCAATCTACTAAACACTTATCATAACCAAAATCATCAGAAAAAAGTAAGCATAATAAATCCCCGTAAGACCCAGTACAAATATCGTGAAGATGCAGTTATGGAAGCTGAAAGACTTTTATTGCAATATACAATATTTCTCGTTTTAAAAGAGAAGATGAGTCGTTCGAAGAGGATGAAGAATTCAACTCTGATGCGGGAGAGGATGGTGTTAGGAAAAATTCGGGATCTCTAATTAAAAAGGAGAAAGACATCTTTACTAACTCATTCGAAGAGAGGGAAGAATGTGTCAAAATTAATTTAATGTGTAAATTTTTTAACTTCAGGAAGAACATATAGATCCAGAGGTAGAGAAGAATTATCTCCAGTATATGAAGGAGATGAAATTCTCTGACTAGGCTTTGAAACTCAAGACTTCTAAACTTATGCTAAATCGTCTTATCAAGGCCTAAGATGAATTAAAACTTTAGAAATATGACTCACAGCTTAATGATCAATTCATAAAATAACTTGAGCAAATTGTCATAATATAGAAAGTGAGTAAATTTAGCAAGCTTAGTATAATGTTGAGAATTATCATCTTTTCTTTCATTCTATTCTATTAGGAATTATCGTTCTCAACAATCTGTTCTCTATCTTTGCGTTTCTAATAGATGACTACATCACAAGCAGATAGACAGCTATCATTATCGACATTTAAAACTCTTCAAAAACTAGAGTAATTTAAGTACATGGTTGTTCTATTCTTTTTCTTGGTAGAGTTTGGCTATAACTATTACTAACACCCAACCCCTAAATCTTCTTTTTTTCAGATGTATTATACTTGGATTGATATAACTACAATTCATAAATCTAAGATTAAACTTTAAATTGCAATATTTTAGCATTGAATGATCACTCCTATTATAACTCTTATCATAGATGAGGATAAGCTGCAGCACATATAAATTTTAAGGATACTTAGAGTTTCTAAAGTCATAAGAATCCTACGACTTGTTAAAATGATTAAGAATTACACAATATTAAATCAATAGCAAGGTGAAGACGATAGATATTATATGCAGCTACAAATATCGATGCTTCAAAATAGGTTATAATTTTTAACTCGATAAATAAAATTCAGTCATAAGTATTTTAAACTTGTATATAGAGAGCCTAATATGCTTTTGATTGTTGAGATATATTTAGGCTTTAGTAATTTTACTACGTTTTAACTTTTCAAAATTCAGAAGGCTAAAGAGTTCTTGATGGAGAGATAAACTAGTTTTGAATCGGTTCGTTTATATTAAGTTAATTCTGCTCGTCTTAAACATGTGACTATGAGAAAGAGGATATGTACTCAGTCTAAATGCTTCCCATCTCTTATTGCGGTTACTATGGGAATTTGCTACTCCCATTCTTACCAGAAAAGTCTAAAGCTCTTTCAAATACATGGGATTGACTTCCTTCGAGAAGTGGCTGCATTTTCTTCTTATCCATATTCATCTATAGGTTGCTTCTCCTTATCTTATTCTGAGTTTAAAACTGTGTATACTTTTGAGTTCTCTAGAAGAGTTCTCTTTAGAGCTCACTCAGATTTTTATCTCTGCGCTTCAACTTAGACTCCAAAGCTTCTATGGCTAGTTACCTTCTCTCTTATCTTACAGAGAGACCGTTGGTATTCCTCTTCTTCATTCTATGCATGAGAAGGAAACTTTCACAAGACTTCACAGGAATCTCGCCTAAAACGAGTACTCTATCGTCAAGCTAAAGCTTGAAATCTGGAGAGGGATTTAAAATTAGTTACTCAGTGTGTAAAATTTATTAAGCTCACACTATAAAATTCAATTTATTAGTGGATTTAAGTTGCTGAAGTTGCACTTGAAATCAGAAAGAGTGGTAAGCACATCATATTGATTGCCTGAAGGTTGTGAGTTTTGTTCTACAATAACCGGGAATTCAAAATCATCATCGTTATCTAGGGCATCCTTAAGCAAGTCTCGATTCCTTATTGTGAAAGTTTTCGCCATTTAGTCGTCCTTCAAGAAAGAGAATTCATCTTCTAGCAAGTTTTCGTGATTAGTTTCCTTAATAAGTCTGTAAATTCCGATGCATAAGCAGTTCATGGTCATGAAATCATTCATTAGATCTATGAAGGGTTTCTATCTCAGAGCATATAGAGGAGGTACTTAGAGAGTGAGAATATTTGAAAACTCGTTAAAAGGGTTCTCAAGCATTTGAAATAGAGGTTGACTATCTAAATTCTTGACACCCATTTTTTCAAGTTCCTCCTTCTCTTTAAGTTTCTCTAGTTGTTTTTACTTCTTGTTCTTTTACAAGAGATCGTTGCTTACGAATTTTTTGAAAGTATCAAGATGATTCTCCTTTTCTGAGCTCCAAGCAATCATAGAGCAGAAAGTATTATTTGCTAGAATGCGACCATTCATGAAAAAGGGCCAATAATAGTACCTAACTGGTAAATTTAAGAGAGATTTTTTAATAATTAAGGTTGCTATAATGAATCATCTTTTGGTTCATAGCCGATCATACTTAGTCTCTCAGGATCTGATACCTCACAAATGAGTTTTTCTATGTTGTAGAACTGCTCGATATTTCTGTAAATATTAATGGCAGTTCCATCTTCGAGTACTTGTTTCTCCTTCCTATGATCTTGAAGTATTATTACACCGTAGGCCTTAGTGATGCAAGATTTATCGAGATGAGATTTATCAAAGGGGTCTCCGTAGAAATGGAAGATATTTCCATACACGTTGTTCATCTTAAAAATATCCAGAGCAATATCTTCGTCATAGAAAAACACGATTGCACATAATTAAAGTTAACATTTTTTGATTGGAAGATCGCATTTCTCTCTAATGGCTTTGACGAAATGGATTACTCCGAGATTAAAACCGAAGATAAGAATTAAATAAATGGATGGATCATTCATAGTTAATTGAATGTGATTGCTGATCTTCCCTTGAATTTTGTCTTCATCCCAAAGTTGGTATTGATACTTTTTAAGAGATACCTTATATGTGTACAGATTTCTCAAGTAGTTCTCAAAGCTATGCATAAGTTGCGTCTCTACCTCTTTTTCTGTAATAGCACTGAGAAATTTTCTTGACAAGAAATTGAGTACTCTTTCTCTTTTAGCCTCTTCAGTTTCAGGTACTGAATTTGAAGATGGTTACTAAGATAACTAAGGTGGATATTTTAGAGCTTATTTATCTCTTCTCTTACTTGATGTGGAGCTTTCGTTTCTTATGTGGTGATTCTAATTTCCCTAATTAGATGGCAGCCTAAGCTCATTTTAGTTTTAATTAAAGTTGTTATGATTAATTTGATCTGTGAATGTTCCGAGCAATTTATTATTAGACCGAGGAGACTATTTATCTTCTATCTTTATCTTCCTTTAATTAAATAAAGTATTTTTTGAGTATTAAGTATTAACTTCCTCTTTATTTTGATATCAGATAAGATCAGGGGTTTTGAAGAGTCAGAGTGAGCTAGAAATTTGGGAGGAGGACCATGATCTGCCTCCGCTAAGTGTCCTTCATCAGTTACTAGTGGTCTCTCCGTTTCAATATTTATACCTTCAGTCTCAAGATAAGAATTAAGCTTCTTTTTAAATTGATAAAATAATTTTCTCAAAGGGTTATTTGCCAACCAGATACTTCTAAGCTTTAATAGGAACTGTCTAATTTTGTGCTTGAGAAGGAGTATCTTTATTCTGGTCCCGTTTTTGCCAAAATATATAGAAGCAATAATTTTACCTTGGAGTTTGGCCGCTGCCCATTGGATTTTTCTGACTCTTGCTATATACTTCACTCACTTACTGCTGGTAAATCTGGTCGAGTCTAAAATAATATCCATAAGCATCATTTTTATATTGAAGTCTTTCCTATGGTAGATTATCGAAATCTCCTATCTCTCTTACCATCAAGTAAGCTCTATCTGTAGCTCCAATCACATAATCTGCACCAGGATTTATAAGGCTCTGCACTGCTAGTTTCTTCTAATTCTCTTTAGGTTCAGGAACAACTCCAAAAAGCAGCATTTTCAAATAGATCTTCTTGCGTTTAGGAGAATGAATATTTTAAGGACTATACTATGCAGACTATTGCCTCATAGCTTGAAAGATAGAGTCAACTTGCTAAAGCTAGAGATTTTGAAGATCTTCTTTATTGCATATCTGCTGCTATAATAATCATTCAATATCATAGAATCATGTGAATGGTTATTTATTGGGACTATTGTTGACCCTTAGATGTAATTTTTACTGCTTCATAGAAGGTTTAGCCAATTAGCTCTAGAGGAAACTTTGCGATCCTCAACTTATAACTTAGATTTTTATATTGGACACTCTAGCAGGCTTATATACGCTCCTTTGGTATTTTCTCAGGCTGATTTATAAAGAAGTTTGCAACTAAAGGAATGATTCCAGGGCTGAAGAGTGCTTAAGCCAGCAATTCACACTTGAACTTGTAGATATTTAAACTGTACATCTTATCTTAAGAGTCGATGATATAGTCTTAAGACAGAAAGTTCTAGATTTGGAACGCTGAGCTCAGTTACACATAAAACTTAGAGCAAAATATTATTTGTAATTCGATAAAGATTAAACTTCAGAGGCTCTTAGACTTGGGTTTTACGTTTCAGAAAATCTATGAACTAGATTTTACGTTTCGAATTTTGCGCGTCCACAAAAAAAGAATAAAAAAATTTACAAATTGCTCTATCTGCTTTAAATATACCGTTTAATAAAATATATTTGCTTAATCTTGTGTAATAGATTCTAAGTGTACATATTGATTATAAATAAATATAGAGTGTAGGCATTTGATGACTTGATTACATTTAGATGACCTAAAAAGAATACTGCTTGAGCATTATTTGCAATAAAGCAAATGAAATACTATTTTAAACATTCTGGATGTTTGCTTTCCTGAAAGTAGCATAGTCAATTCCTTCTGTGCATAAGTATTTAACCTTAGATTCAATGAGTTCATGTTTTATCAGTGGCTCTAAGTCAGTATTCTTGAGAAGTTTGGTTCCAACTATGAGGATCTCGGGGAGAAGATCAATTGTCTTAAGATCAATCAACTGCCAAATGAACATCGCTAGCTCTTTGGCTTTGTGGTTTCCCAATATAACATAATGATCTTTCATGTAGTACTGTCTATTAAAAAATGAAAATGAATCAATATGTAAATTATTTTTCTATCATTAAAGTTTGCTTAACGCATGAGTTGGCCAATTTTAGAGATGTTATCTCCAAAGACTATAAAGACACACAATAAGATCGTCACTACAGTGATTCTAGCGACCAGAGTTTTAGGATAGATATCTCCGTAGCCCACAGTTGCAGAAGTAATTATCATATAATAGAGAGCGTCCAAGTAGGCTAAGCTAACAGTAAAAGAATCATCGAGCGTTTCAGATATCACATTTACCAAAGCAGCGCCCAAGAACTCAATTATCAACAATTAAGAAGTCAGCAACACAACCTGTTGAAATATTGGCGATATTTGTATAAAAATGATAAGTAATTTCCTAAAAACGCAAATCTAAATCAAAATTAAATCAAAAATGCAGAACTACATGAGAATAGACCATGGAGGGGATAATAGAAATGAATATGACCCAAACGAAATGATTCGACAAAGCAGTAATGATCCAACTTACAAGTACATTCAAGCCCCTATTTCTTAGCTACAAAGAGATTTTGATCTTATGCAACTCAGAAATTCCACTTAGACTTAGGTGGAAGGCTTGGGGATTGGAGTTGGAGTAGGAATCAGACAATACATTGACCCTGAGCTCAATAAAAATGTGCCCGAGAACTTGTATGTAAAGCAAGAGATTGACAGAGTGGCGATACTTTAGAGCATTAACTAGCAAGACACAGAAGAATTAAGAAAGAAGATGCTTTTGTTGGACATGCATAAAAAGAATGCAATGAAGCACGATCCGTATCTAGAAACCAATAATAAGAGAGGCATCTTTAATTTTTATAGTTTTTTTTTTACATATACTGAAATAAGAGACCTGGCCCGGCTATAGGAGTTTCGAGTCAAGAGAGTGATGAAATGCTAGCAAGAAGGAATTTCACATGGACAAAGCCAAAGTTTGATCTCACCTCTTTTATATATTTAAAATTTAGAATGACTTTAAATTATTTTCTCTGCTAGAATCCAACTCGAACTAGTGGATTGGAAGAAAGTGTTGTCAGTTTATTGCGCTAAATCAAGTTCAAGCGGTGTATTCTTTGCGAGTCAAGTACACGGAGCTTTTGTAATTAAAGCTTGCGCTGATGTAGTCTCTAGCTACTTTGCCTCTAAACTTTATCAAAAGCTTTCCATTCCAACACCTGACATGAGAGTATTAGCTCACTATGATAAGGAATACAAGTTTATGCTTCACTCTCTTGAGAGAGTATCCTTTCATGACGATACTCTGAGATACATGATAAGAATTCACATGGATAGACCATTCATCTTACTTTAAGAGTAAATTAGATTCGTAATGCTGATAAGAGAAGAAAATCTAAAGCTTTAACTTGCAATTTTATTTAATTCCTACTCTGAAAATTATAGCTATTCTAATTGGATAACTTATACATAAACTCTGCCGATTTGTGGCTTTCATAAGATCATATTAGCAGTTAAGATTGATGCCCTCTTTCATTCACACTTCTTACCAATCACACTTTCACTATCTTTGTTTTATCCTAACTATTCTCTCTGCTACTTATCTGAAGAGCTCTTAAATACCCTCTCCAGTCTTCGCAGAAGTCTCTGCTTGAATCATGTTATGCTTTTAACTTAGCTGCTCCGCCATTGTTTTAGTAACTTTCCTCTGTTGCTCTTCAACGTCGCATTTATTTCCGGCAAGTGCAAGTACGAACTCATCCTGATCGTTGTTATTCACCATTTCATTTATCCAAAAATGGCCACTTTGGAAACTTTTATCATCTTAAATGTCGTAGCAAATGATTATAGAATGCTATGAAGTGTATATTTGGACTCTAATGATAGCTGCAGCAGCTTCTCGGTAGTAAAGCGACACCATTGATCTGAATCTCTCCGAGCCACCTGTGTCCCAAATGTGCAGCTTGACCTAAGTCCCATCTCCAAGAGTCACCATTTACTACAGATAAGCGCCTCCAATGGTGACATCATGAGATTCTGAGAAAAGATTCTTGCAATACCTCTGTGCTATACTAGATTTGCCTACACCACTGTCTCCAAGAAGGACAACTTTAGCCTCAATAATCTTTTGGTTCTGATTACTCTGTGCGAAAATGTCAGCAGCTCCTTGTGTTGCTCCCTTTTTCTTAACATTCATTTGGCTGGCGTTTTTACCACCCTTCTTAGAGCTAGAGCCATAGCAGCATCCACCTCCACTGCTGCTTTATTACTAGTGCTCTTCGTTACGAGAGAGCTATTAAGAGTTTGATGTTGATTGCTGACCTCCGCCGCCTCCTCCACCTCTGGAATTCATTTTGCTAATTATTTAATTTCTTATTTCAACTAAATGCTTCTTATAGAGATAATAGTCTCATGATGTGCATTTATTCTCTATACCACTTTGAAAGCTTAAAGTGGCAAGTTAACAATATAGAATTAAATTTCAATTGTTCAAAGCTCTAAGACTAAATCAAATGGCAGAAAAGGTTCAAGAATTAACCAATAAAATCCACCAGGCACAATCCTTCGAACAAAGCAACAGGATTGGTGATTCAATTAGACTCTATGAAGAGGTTATCAGAGCTCCACTCGCTCTAGATGATTTGACAGACGAGGCTGTGAGAGCCAAGGAAACTGCAACATACAGCTTGGCTAAGATCTTCAAGGAGCAGGGCCTGGTTATTAAATTCGTATGTCCTCTTTTCTCTCTACTTACCTTAATTGGTTGATGAACTGATCCAACTTCAGAAAGACTTACTTCCCTTGTTCATGGATCTCCCTAAATCGAAGACTGCAAAGATCATTCGTTCCCTTTTCGATTTGACCACCAAGATTGAAGGTCAGGATGCAGCCCTTGTAGAGTTGTGCAAGTATATCATTGAATGGTGCGAGAAGGAGAGTCGCTCTTTCCTTCGCATGAGGATTGAGAACAAGCTTGCGGAGCTCTATTTCAAATTAGAGAAGTACCATGACTCTCTCTAGCTGCTCAACAAGCTCACATATGAACTCAAAAAGAAGGAAGATAAGTAACTGATTGTAGAGGCTCAACTAGTTGAGAGCAAGGTGTATCACGCTCTCGAGAACTTGCCAAAGTCAAAGGCCTCCCTCACTGCAGTTAAAACCACCGCAAACTCTATCTAAACTATTAGTAAAACTTGACTTATACTATGATACTTAGCATTGATTATGTTGTGCCACTTCTGCAAGCTGAGATCGATTTCATGTCTGGGCTAATTGCTTGCGACGAGAAAGACTACATCACAGCTTACTCTTACTTCTATGAAACCTTCGAAGGCTATAGATCCATGGGAGACTCCCAAGCTGGCAGAGCTTTCAAGTTCATGCTCTTCTCCAAGGTGATGAGCAAGCAGAGTGATGACGCGCTCAACCTCATAAACTCCGCAGTAGCCTTGAAGTATTAGGGAAGAGATGTTGACGCTATGAAGGAGGTAGCACTCGCTAACAAGCAGCAGAACCTATTGGCTTTCGAGAAGTGCAAAGAAGTCTATCAGAGAGAGTTGTTGGAGGATATGGTCATCCGCCGTCACTTTAACTACCTTTACAACACTCTGTTGGAAGATAACCTCAAGAAGATTATCGAGCCTTACTCTGAGGTGCAAATTGCCTTCGTTGCTGATAAAATTGGACTTCAATTCGATAAGGTACTTCAAAAGCTGAGTGAAATGATTCTTGACGAGAAGATCGCAGGTACCTTAGATCAGGGACGTGACTGCCTCATAATCTTTGAGCAGTCTGAGTCAACTGAGATGTTCGAGCACAGCTTAGACATATTCAAGAATCTAGATGGAGTGCTTGACTCACTTTACGAAAAGACTCAGAAGTTCAGGGAGCATTATCACCATTGAGAGGGAGATTTTGCAAGTTCATTTTATGTTTATGTGACTATAGAATTAACCTTAGCTTTCTTTAAGTAAAGTTATGAGGAAGATGAGTTGATTACTATTTGAAATTAATCTATTTTAAAATGAAAATTCTAGATGAGCATAAGAAAATTAAAACCCTTTCAGATTGCCTCTATCCTACTTATCACCTCAATCCTTATTTTAAGAGGAGTTGAAAGCTAACAGGCTTGTTCAAAGTTATAATGCAGGTAGCTTACAGATGAGGAATCAGCTGATGGAACCTGCCTCAAAACGACAGTTGATACCAACGATTCGGATGGTTCTAAGACAGTCACTATCGCTTACAAGAGATTCTAAAGCAAATTCTAATACTCTTTTAAATATATATCTATCTCTTGGATATGTTTGCTTAACAAGAGTGGATACATTAAATTATATTTGAAATTATCTAGCCTCAAGCGTAAACAAAAATGAGCACTCTTATTGCTTCAAACATGAAGGAGGGAAGTAGGTCACCTCACAGAATGATCAAGAACGGTAGTCTTACTCAGCTAGCCTAGCTATCACAAGCAAAAGTAGTGCTTCCATTTTAAAGAACATTACAGTTAAAAATATTATAATTCCAACTGCTCAAGATCCATTACAAAAGCTGAATGGTGCAAGTCCCAACAGAAACGCTCCCTATCTTCAGTTATAAGTAAATTAATCAGGGCTCACCAACCAGGGTAGCTAAAAAGTAATAAAGCAATTCAATTTGTAGCCGTAAGCCAAAATTAACGATCAAAGAAGATCCTCACTAGATTAAAGTTAGCTCAAAGCTTTGGCTAGGAACTAAAGCGCAGTTATGGGCTATAATTAGAACAGCTTAACTTAAAATGTTGCGAATATGTAGAGTTAAAAGGCAATAGAAGTGTTCAAAATGCCTCCTAAAGATCAGAACAAGGAGCATACTTTTTGGCTTTAGAGATTGAAGAAAGAAGGAAACGGAAAATACAGGTTAGATTTATATGATTGCAATATTTATTATTATTATTTTGGCATATTTGAGTTCTTGATTTATCTAATTTTTTCTTCTAGATCAATAAATAAGGGCCTAGAATATGGTTTGGCAAAGAATATTACTATTCAAGATGCTCGAGATCTCGCACCTGAATATACTTTTATTTCTATTTTTGATAAAAACATATTTTCAATTTAGTCCTGCGGATGCATATGACATAAATAAAACTACTGTGCTTGAGAATTTGTAAAAGAAGTTACGATACCCCTCCAATACCCAAGGATTCTAATAAAATGGAAATGCTCTTGAAGATCAGAGAAACTACCAATCAAATGACCTTCTGAGTAGAAATTAAAGTTAGTTCCTTAACAAGAATCATACTGAGGGTGGGAGATTAGCAGCTAATCTACAAGATAGATTTTATCAATCCTCAAACAATCACCAAGATTCATCTGCTCTCTTAAACTAGAACTCACTATATCAAGATTCGAACACCAATTCACAGTCTAACTTAACTGAAGGCATAAATGTTTACTCCAAGTACTATATCCCTCCCTAGAAAAATCCAGCAGTACTAAAGACAGCTGGCATCAATGCGTATAAATTTCATTTACTCGCCAGAAAGAAGCAGCTGAAATAGATGCCTTGGGTGTAGGCAAGGATTGACTTAAGTTTCCCAGACATCAAGTAGTAGATGCTCAAAATGAATATAAAGGATGATCTTCAAGAGAAAGAGGAGCAGGATAGATAGCTTAGAAGCCAGTTTGGAGGAAATATGTATGAATTTCATAATAATTTCTTGTAGTAGCAACAGTAGCAGCAATATCAACAACAGCAACTACTATTGAACTAGCAACAGACATAAGAGCAAGATTTTAAGAATTAAATGGGGAGTAGGAACTTCAATTTGTTGCAAGGAAATTCAAGATAAGTTAACAGAACCGTTGGAGATATATCACCTAGCAGTTCTTAACCTAGACTTGAGAATAGAATATACAACATAGCGGAGGGAAGTAACACTATGTTTTCTCCACCTTAATCAATATAAGCTCAGACCGGAGGGAAAAAAGCAAGATATGATAGAAGCTCAAAAGAAGAAGTCGTTTATTTTCTTTTCTCTCAAAAGCTAACTTCAATATTGTTTCTAACTAGGATCAGCAAGCTTTGATCAAAAGAGACAGCAGCTAAGATCTTAGATAGAATCTTGAATTTCAAGGTAGGACTTTCTCAACAAGTCAGCTTAGAAGAGTGCAAGAACAAGTTGAGCAAGAAATTAAAAGAATTCAAGTCAAGTCCCTCCTTCACTTAGATATTCTTTAGTTTTAACAGTCGAGTTTTAAATTTAAGTCCCCTCTCCAGGGAGCAACTTTGAATTAGAGTAGAGAAGTCTTACTTTCAAAGAATAGTAAAGATGATACACGCTAATTATCATAGCCAAAGCAGAGAAATGAATTCCAAAAGGCAAAGAGCTATCTCAATCAAAGCTAAAATCTGATTAAGTTCAGCAATCCTTATTAGCTTGAGCCAACCATAGAGTCATCTATGAATCAAAAGCCATACAAGATGACCATGGAGCTCAGTCAAATTATTTCTTAACAGCACCAAGGTGTTAAGAAATTGGGCAGCCCTACCAATTAAAAATCCTAAACTTTTCTTTAAAAGCATCATGCTCCTGATAATTAAATCACGGGAGGAGCATAGAACTTTGCAATTAAGAGCAACTACACAAATTACTAGACAGGGGCTTAGAATAATAAACCTCAGACTCCTTTTAAAGCGCTAAAGGAATAGATTGTTAGTAGGAGGTAGTAATCAATTGTCTTTTGACATGGCATAAAAAAGATTCTCTAGTCAGATGAAATAAGAATACCTAAGTTTTAATTAATTTGAATGACTGTTTGCAATATCCTTATGATCCAATTAGAGGGTAATTATTTTAAAGTAAGTTTAAGATCTTATTTTGAAATTTAGAATCACTGCGATTGCTAGTTTATTTATGAAGACATGGGAGTTTAACTTCTGCCTGCATTTAGTGCAGTTCTATCCTCTTCCTCTTTGAGCTACTAAATGAGGTAGCTCCCTTTACCTTTAACAAAAAAGATATTGATTGATTCCTTCAATAACATGACCAATTACGAAAGTGAAGAGATTGGTCTTGAGAACCCACTTCACTTCCTCCTCATACACCTTCATCGTCTTGTCTACACTATTCATGGTTATTATTAATAGTTAAGGAATTAATCATCCCCTAACGGGCATATAATACTTAATCGATTTAAAGTAATTCACAGGCGTAACTCCTTGATCAGTTGTGCCACGTCACCGCGAAAGCCCACCGTCACTATTCATGGTAATTTCAAAGAATTCTAGTTGTATTTCATCAATTCCATGCTGCCAGACCCCTTTCCAGTCCTTTCCAATAGCGGTTTTAGCTTCCTCGTATGCAGTCACTGCGCTTCTGTAGCCCTCGTTTTGAATATTGAAGAAGCCAATTACAATTCCTTCTATGATTCTGAATGCTGCACGACCCTTGATATCGTACAAAGTATGATCATGATAGAAATCAAGCACTCTCTTAATTGAAGGATAGTGATAGTCGTTCACTGCGACATCGCCATTTATAATAAGTCTTAGGTCTTAGAACACTGCTTCTAAGAACGATTCAATGCGTTTCAAATAGTCCCTTAGATAATTTATCTAACCCTTATCTTTTTAGTGGATGGAGAAAGTTTTATTATCGATGGCAACAGCACTTGAGAATTAGAAGTCTGAGTAGTCCATGTTTGCTATCTTTTCATCGTCAATCTTCTCATCTGTGTTGATCTCAAAAAGCAAATTGGTACTATTTTAAAAAAGAAATTGAACTTTACCTAATCAAACTAAAATTTCCGTGGTTGTCCCAAATCATGGGCATTCGATCAGGGTTGTTTACAACACAGTCTGCAGCTATAATCTTCCCAATATTTATAAGTCGGTTGGAGGCGTCTGGATAAGCAACATTGAAGCATCTGTCAGCTCTCTTAGCACCCATATTAGCCAAACTCACTGCTGGAATGTACTCTTGAAGAATAATCAAATTCAAGTAAGTTAGCAAAGTCTAATCAATGAATACTTGAGGATATATAAAATAGATTAATAAGTTTGCTTAAATTATAGAGAATTAACAGTTTCACAGCATTTTCATTATATAGTATTCACAACTTTTATTGGACCACTTTATTTCAACTGCTTTTATCGTTACCCTCTCCGGGATCATCCTCTTCCCCTCCTTCTTATTCTTCGCCTCCTTCTCCCTCATTCTATTCTCCATCTTCACAATCCTCACCCTCTTCATTTTCTTCATTTTCCTCAGGATTTTCATTATCCTTACCTCCATAAGAAATGGGATTCCCATCCTCATCTTCTTCGTAATGATATTAGTAGCCCTCCTCTGCATTTCCATCATCCTCTAAGTCACTCTTGACTTCCTCATTTAGAGCGTCTTCCATATCTAAGTCATCTTTATCATCATCTAAGTCAGTATTCATGTACTCATTAAACTCCTCTAGGTCAATCTTAGTCGTGTCAAGAGTCATAGAAACTGGACAGTGATCACTACCCCAGTATTCGTTATGAATTTCTGCGTCTAGCAAGGTGTGCTTGACTTAGCGACTCACTAGAAAATAGTCCAACCTCCAACCCTTATTCTCCTTGCGGCTCTTATCTCTGATATCCCAAAAGCTGTACTTAATTTTTCCTGGATACAACTCTCTGAAGGTATCTACAAAGCCCATTTTCGTAAAATTTGAGAAGCTTTAACGCTCCTCATTAGTGAAGCAGGCCATGCGCTCGTTTCTCTTAGGGTCAAAAATATCTATCTCTTAATGAGCAACGTTCATATCTCCACACAAAACTACAGGCTTTCCCTTGCGCTCTAACCCTTTCAAATAGGCTCTAAAGTCTAAGTCCCACTCATTACAACGATATTCATGCCATTTCAAAGTTGCTCCAGAATTAGGCACATATACTCCAACTAGAAAGAATTTCTCAAACTCTAGAGTAATAGTTCTGCCTTCTTTATCGTGCTTGTGCACACCGATGTCATAGGCAACACTCAGTGGCTTCAATTTTGAAAAGATAATTGTGCCAGCGTAACCTTTAATAGGAGGCTTACAGCAATTCCAATACTAGAGATATTCAGCTGGAAATTTGTCCTTCATCCTATCTGCAGCCATTCTCTCCTCGTCAATCTTTGACTCTTAAACGCAAAGAATAGTTGGGTTAGCTTGTTCGAAGAACTCCTGGATTCTGTTCTTCTTCAGTATAGCTCTTATCCCATTCACATTCCAGCTCCAAATTTGCAGCTTCGACATATCCACGTTAGCAGCTGCTTAATCAATTAAAGAAGGCTGCCTTGAAATTTACTTTAACAGAATTCCACCTCTTTGCTACTGCTATTGGTTTTACTTAGAGTTGTATTTCTGATTGCGATTGTATTACAACCGACCAGGGAAATTAGAATTGAAGCCACCACCTCCATTTGCGCCTCCTCCACCTCCATTTTAAGGATTCATCTTATTGAAGTAGCCGTTACCTCCATTACCTTTCTGGTATTCGGTTCTACCAGCATATCCTACATGAGTTCTTTTTTAAGGTATCATATTACTGTTGCTATTTTGAGTGGGATTAGATGTATTATTGCTGCTTCAATATTTGTCAGAATAACTGTTCTAGTTGAAAGTTGAAGCTGACGGAGAGTTCCCAATGTTAGCTTTGTTTGAATGTCCATTATTTGAATACGGGGCTGCACCAGAATTTCCCCCTCCATTTGGGTTCTATTAATTGGGTTGCGATGTTTTTCCATTCGAAGATGCTGTAGTGTCAGCTCCGCCTTCATCCTCTTCATAATAATCACCACTTTCTTCACGACCTTGAGCATCTTCTCCTTAAGGTGAATTTGAGTTTGATCTGCTTTCGGGATTGAACTAATTTGATTTTCATAAGCACCCTGGCCTCCTCTTGAGGGGTTGATGAGAGTGGGATCATTGTTTAAAAAATTAGATTGTAAATTATTGTAGGACTTTGAGGAAGCCACATAATGTTGGAATGCCGCCTGATTGCTTTTTACTCCGTCACCATTCTGCGGTCCCATGAATTTCTCCAAGGAGCTCTGCCCCTTAGCAGCATTTTTCTCTGCAATTTTCTTGAACCTGGCAACTGGTCCCCTATCTGTGGGTACTAAGTGTCTCTATAAGGAGTTAGCATACTTTATTAGATACAAATTTGCTGATTATGTGAACTTACATCGTATATTTGCTTACGTTTTATAGCTGAAAAGCTGTGAGGGTCTCTTCTATTCATGCGATTTATTAATCTCTCTGTTTTTGTATTGTCTTAGCTAACTTTAGCTGTTTTTGTTGGTCTAAATATTCAGTACTAATAAGGAGATAAGCTGGAGATATAATTTATGATCTTCAATAGATTGCAACAACGATTACGTTAATATATATTTAGTATTTAATTTATTAATCTTTCGAGATTTTTATTCTCTCTCTGATAAGTGGTTTAAAAGGTTGAATCCCAAGGGGGCTCAAATTTTTTAACTTTTTGATTAATCTTAAATGTCAATTATATTTAATTTATGAATTATGGACACCCTTAAAGTTAGAACCAGAGATTTTTCATTTTAAGATCAATTTAAAATTTCAAGATTTGTTACCTTTTTTTATTCATTTGATGGATGAAAGTTAATAAGACTTTGAAGGAGGTAGAATAATTAAAATAAAAATTTATTAACTAGTCTAACTAGAGATCAGCACCCTAAAATGTAAGTGATTCACTCTCCCACCCAAAATAGATCCGAGTGCCAAAGAAAGCTTAAAAGTCTACTAAGGCGCATTCTTTCCTATAATAGTTGCTAATGAAAGCTTATAGATGGCTTCCCCACAGAGAATTAACGCAGATAACATACTTCCTTTGCTAAGATTGAGAATCAGTTCTCTATCTTCAACTTCATTTAACAATTATTATAAAATGACTTAGACTTTAAATATAATAAGCAACTATGCAAAGTATGCTGACATGGAGAATGAGCTCACTCCTGAGATATTGGCAGACTTTTTGTGTGGCAGATGTGATTAGCAAAGGCAAAAACTCCTAGACAAGGTAATTTAATCGCTATACCAAACTATCTATATACAAATGGCTTAGAAAAATAAAATGCATGTTTATTTTTAAGCTGCATTCTTGGAATTCATCTCTTTATGTAATGATATAAGCAAGAAAATACTTTGAAGAACTGAATTGAAAAGTTTCACATTATTTAATGATGTAGCCTTGATATTAATCCTTATAATAGAAAAGAGATCTGGAGCAGGAAAGAGATAGCTTACAAAGATCCACACTGAATTATAGAGAATCCACGGAGACAAGGCAAAGAAAGTCAAATTTGTAAGTTAGATATACTTGCATTGCCACTCAGTGATAAAGTTAATACTATGATCACATCACATTTCTATTACACAAAGGGAATAGTTTTTAACTTAAGCATAGATATTGGATAAGCGCAGTCAAGAGGAAAAGATGATAAAGGGTCTCAATAAGAAAATTGAAGATAATCAGACCAAGATTGAGGATAAAAAACAGAAGCTCATTGAAAAGAGAGGACCCATGAAGCAGTTGGCGAGGCTATGGAGGCATGCAAGAAGGAGATAACTGAAAAGAACATGAAATAAGTCTTCAAGTATCTGGAGAGGAAAAATAACGAAGCCCCTGTCTATGTCATGGAGGCACTCATTCTCACATTCCCTTTTTGTTAAGATTTATAACGGTGTGAGTTGTGATTGGGTTGATGAGAGGTAATAAGAGAGCTGATGCAATGTCAGTTGAGCTTTACACTAAAGTGCATTATTATTCTTAAGTGAATTATTCTATATATCTCATTAGTAAAGTGCACGAGGGCTACATGCTTGCTCTGAACAGAATAGACGTTAAGCACTTGAATGTGGAGCACTGTCAGGAGCATTTGGACAACTTAAGAGACAAGTACGATCACGTACTTAGAGAGGCAGATTTCGACATTTTCAAGCCCCACAGAAACATTCTCTCAAAGCTCTGCCTGCTCGCACTTCTAGGAAGCGATGAACTCAAGCTCGAGCAGTAAACTGATTTTCTTTATATATCTGCATGAACAAGCGATATTACGGGTTTAAATTCAAAAGAAGGAGATTGAAATTGAAAATGCACAGAAGCAAATAGAGCAGAAAGAGAACTTGCTTAAGATTCTCGACTTGCACGAGTTCATCTCCGAAGACATGAAGGCATTCAAGGAGCAAGATTTATCTGTGTTCGAGCAAAAGAAGACCAGAGTTGAAAGAGAGTTGGATGAGCTGAATCGCAAACTTATAACCGATGATTTATTTTTTAACTTGTCAATTTTGAATAGAACTACTTCAAAAATGTTTGAGAAAGCTTTATGTGCCATTCAACTTCCTAAAGGTTCAAATTTTGCTGCAATTTTCGATAAGCCATGAGAATGAATGAATCACTATAAAAGTAATCGCTAAAGAATAAGATTATTCCTAAAAAGCATTCATTTTAAAGATGTTAATCTTATTTAAATATTTTTTAGCAATATTTAATAAGATTGTCTATTTCAGCTTCTCTTATTCATTCTAGTTAGAGAGTGATAGGAGTAATTGATGTTTACAAAATTATATTCATAGTACCTTCTTTAGAAACTTATTAGCCTTGTTGATTTTACTATTGGCCCAGTCTTCATACTGGAAATCCCTCTCCCTCTTTAATTCATTCAAGTTGTCTACGGCTTTGCGGAAATTTTTCCTGATCTTGCGTTCATGCTCTTTAGTTTAGTGTTTGCGATAATCAAGCCAATCTAATACTGAATTCATTTAGAAAACTGGTGGGTCGTTAGTTGCATCAACAATAAAGGATTGTTTGAATGAGGAACTTAAAATTTAATCAAGGTAAAGATTTGATGGAGGAGAGGCTGATGATTTCTGGTCTACTTAGCTTGCATTCAATATTGGCATTTGGCAATCGACGCACTCTACAAAGAACTTGAGATAATTTTAGTTACTTACTTTGTTAAGAGCATTTGCAACTATACATAATATTCCATTTTTAATTATGAAACTCTCGATAAGATGCACATGCGCTTATTGAAAGGAATCATTATTCTTGACTTAATGTGAATGAATCCTTGGCTTGATTATATCTATCCCCTCAAACTAAAAGGCAGTCTATCTGTTAATTAAATTATCACCATGTATTGTTTGCCTCTTAGCTCTGTAGTAACTATTCGCATCTAATGGAGATCTATCAAGGCCATGAACTTGTGGTAAAATGCTACCAAGGCCACCCTAACGACCTAGGCTGCCACTTAAAGCCTAGTAGCGTTATCTTTGATTCTCAAAAGCATTCCCTTCGAAATTTGGTCTGAATCTGGCTAATCGACTCTCTTCTTTTGCTTGCTCTTCTTCTATATCTACAAGCTTGTGCAGACTCTTCAAATTCTCTTTCTCCATCTCTAACCTCAAATTATACTTTTAGATTGTTTTATTTGAAGCTGAAATAATGAGGTGTAAGATGATTAGAAAAAATAATGTAGATTATGAAGAATGTTTGAGACTTTAGATCCGAATTTCAGGGCCCTTCACCTGGAGTCCAGTGTTGACTGCAGGCTTCCTCGACATCACCCTTATAGCTTGCCTTTTGGATATGAGAGATAAAGTCTGAATAGTAGCAATAAGGGACATTGGGTGAGTAATAGTTAGGAAGAGGAATGTAGGGATCTGGATCAGAGCTTACATTTTCATTTCCATTCAGGAAGGTCTATTATCTTTTTCTCTGCTTTTGATTATTCCCTCTGTTGGCTCTAATTTTGAATCCATTCTCACAAGTATCCAATCTCAAAGGGTTGTTGTTGTAAGAAGGATGAACAAAGAAACAGTCCTGTTTCTAGAGATCTGATAAACTCTTATTAGCTACGCATTCCTCATCAAACCTCAATTCATTTAATATATTATCAATATAAACTAGAGAATTCATAATTGAAGAAGGAGGAGTAGGGAACGTCAACTAGCTGATAATTAAGTGGATTCAGAAATGGGATACCGTTAGAAGGAGTATCATCGTGGGCATTGTATTTAAAGAATCTAAGTTCATTGGATGTGTCTTATCCAGCGATGATTTTGTCAACAATGTTTTTCATGGCTGCTAAAGGCTTAGAAAACTACTTCGTCATGAATAACTATCTACCTTTCTTAAATAAATGAAGCAATATGAATATTCTCTCCACAAGGGATTGAAAGAGTGTCTCTTTGCAATGTTCTAAGATAGTAGTATTCGGTGGAAGTGAAGTTGTACCTTCTAGGATTTCCTTGGAAGTCTTCGCACCTGAAGAGATCTCCATAATCACTTAGAGTTGGGATAGTCAAGGCCTGAGCTTGCTGATCAGTTAAACCAAAAGCCTTTGAAATTGGATCTCTAAGGACTGTCATATAGTCATCTGTTATGTTCACATATGCTGCAGGGTCATTGCTATTGTGAACAATATAAATTTACTACTCAAAGTATCAATTATTGTGGATCTTTCTTTCGTTGGCCCATTAGCAACCATCAAATACGGTATCATCTTAAAATCCGCGCACAATGTAGTTGAAAATTGGAATAAACGTGTATCCATCAATCACTGCATTTACTCCAAGTTACTAATTCAGAATCTCAGAATTTCTAATTCTGAGTTTGGGCATACCTTTGCCACTTTCAATGCTATGTTACTCACCAAGACTTAACTTATTAACCAAGCTAATCTCATTTCCCTCAGAAAATGTGGACCTCGTGGGAGGATAAAGACCCATGAGTTCTGAATAGCCGCTCTGTATAGTTCTGAATACGTCAGATGATTAGACATATATCTATTTAGGGTTGTAAGTCTGATCCAATAAGTTCTCGCTCTGAATGTATTTGAATCTATTGTTAATTCCTTAAAGCAATCTCTATCTCATTCCTTATTGAGTTAGCATACCTGCTGTGACGTTAAATTTGCCTGGATCTGACTATCCCGAAGCTCTAGCTCCGTGCCGAGTAATCTCATATACATAAGCTAGCTTGTTGTATTTGGTTTAGACAAGATACACACCTAGGAAAAGCAGTAGCAGGATTCTTGATTACATCATTATATTTAATTTTAAGAACAATATCCTTCAATTTATAATACTTTCATATTGCTGATATCTTCAAATTTGTTTGCATATTAATCTATCCTCAAAAGCTTCTCATCATTGATTCGATTTCTCTTATCGACTTTCTCAGCTGCTCTTGTTAGAAAATCTCGCTCATCTTTTAGCTTGAGTTCAATTTCTTGCTGATTGTCTCTAGTTTTCCTTACTGTGTTGATAAGCTGTCTAATTTTGACCATCTCATTATCAGCTTCTTTTTGAATATAATTTCGCTCTACCTCAAATTCCCTCCTCGCTCTATCTTCTTGTTCCTATCTACAAAATAATGATTTCAAAACATCATTCACTTACTTTCTTTTGAGCTAATCTTGAAGCTCTTGTCTTTTTTTCTCCTCTGCTTGAGCAATCTACTGCTAATAAACATTTTGAGCATAATTCTGAGCATAAGCGTGTTGCATTTGATGCATTAATTGCATAGTCTCAATGTTCTGTTTGTAATCTTAAAATTGAGTAAGGATCGATTTATCTAGGGTCTGAATATTATCCAGAGCTTACTTTGCTCGTTCTATAGATACTGCTTTGTTGTTCTGCGGAAGAGTTTAACTTTAAGGTAGATGCTTGTTGTCTGATATTAAATGAAATTTAAATGAGTAAATTATTATCTATAAATCTGATCTGTTCTTTACAAGATGAGCATCATTTCCTCTTTAAGCAAAAAGAAATTATTAGCAAAACACTTTATGCAAGTGGTTGCTATTTGCGAGGATAGGTATTCAAGGATTTAGAATACTGATGGTTATAAGGCTATTAATCTTGCAAACCTTGAGGAATAAAATATATTAAAGAGCTTAGATTGAAGAAATATCTGCTTTATTTGGAGAGATAAATGCTGAGTGGTTAATAATTTATAGATTAGGGTCTGCTTTGACTTGGTTTACCTGAGTAAAAGAAGGCAAATGGATATTTTAGTAACCGACTTGACTCAAACCACTTCCTTAAAATTAGCTGTTTTGAGGGATGAACTAATTATGATTAATTGTTGATCCTTAAAAAGGGTTCTAATCGATAGCATTCATTGATAGATTAAGCAACTGCTTCGAATTTCTGAAACTGTTATCAATATATTTTTCCTCTGATAATTGTCTTCTAGGCGCATTAAGTTGGCTGAAGTGGATCTTAAAGTGATTAAAATTTTTCTGCAAACCTTGCTAGTTTTAGTAAGGACTTGAGTAGTCTTAGGCTTGATAAGCTTACTGTAGAGTGACATTTTGAGGTCTATGCCTTTGTGTCTCTTATATTGAAATTGGACTTCTATAAGAATTGGAGTCCTGTTTAATTAAATTTGAAATTTTATTCATAAGAGAATTTAAAAGTTACTATAGAGTTTAAAGCCCAGAGCCAAATTAAGGAAGTTGATAAGGGTTTGACAATATCATCTTAAATGTATAAATGTATTAATAATTAATTTATTCAATACATGCATTGGCTTTTATTATGGGGATAAATTTGGATCTAGATTCGTAAATGATAATAGAATTAGAGTACTTTCTCTTTTATTGCAGATTTCTAGATTAATCCTTAATGGGTGCAAGCTTGGTCTATCTAGACAGACCTAAAACTACAAAGAATATTCAACATAAAATTCATCACTTTATTTAATGCTACAAAGGAAACACTCACAGGTGTCGGCAGGAACCACAAGTTCGCTTGCTCATCTATGCAAGGCTGGCGCTTAAACATGGTAATTATCGAATTCATCAATTCTTGCCATCATTAACCCATAATCACCCACAAAACCGATCTTTTGTTTATAGGAAGATGCTCATATTTGTAATCCAAATCTAGAAAGCAACTCCAGTCTCTATGCTGTATTCGATGGGCATGGCGGTGTAGAAGTAGCTGACTTCTGCGCTCAAAATATTGAGTAGCTATTGCTCTCTCAGCAAAACTATAAAATGAAAAATTATGACATGGCCCTCCAGGATGCTTTTCTCAAGTTGGATGATATGCTCAGCACTCCCGGAGGAAAAAGGCAGTTGCTGCAAATTTAGTCTTAGCATCCTGCGCAAGTATCACCTATTGAGAGAGCACTCATGATTGCAGGCAGAGGTAAGTTTCGAAGAAAGCTGGTCGTAAAGACATTTGATGTGTATCAGTCAGAATATGACCTTGTCTCATTTTGCTTATAGCAGAACCCTTAAACTTGAACAATCCAAATGACCCGGCAGAAGCTAAGGGCTGCACTGCAAATGTTTTACTTATCAAGGATAAAACTCTCTTCGTAGCTAATGCTGGAGACTCTAGATGTGTGATGGCCTCCGGAGGGAAAGCTTATCCTCTTTCAACAGACCACAAGCCCTCTTTAATTTAAGAAAAGACGAGAATCCTAAGGGCAGGCTCCACAATTTCCCAGGAGGGAAGGATCGATGGTAATCTTAATCTCTCAAGGGCGATTGGAGATTTGAGGTACAAGAGGAACAAAAATATAACCCCTAAAGAGCAACCTATCACAGCCTTTCCTGATGTTAAATAGGTCTAACTTAGTCCAAACATCGACTTTATCGTGATAGGGTGCGATGGAATTTGGGAAACGAAGACGAATCAGCAAATAGTTGATTTCATTTACTAAGGCAAAAAGAAAAGGTAGCCCCTTGAAAAGATCTGTGAGAATCTCTTAGACACTTTAATTTCTCCAAATGTTCAGAGAACAGGTAAGATTATAAGTTCGCTTAAATTTATAGAGGGCAAGGGTTGTGATAATATGACTGTAATAATTATTGACTTTCAAAGTGAATGAAAAGTCGCAAAAGACTGAAGATGGTGGTACCTATATTAATAAAATCAACTTAAGACTCAAGTAAAATAAAGAAAGAATTCAATTTATTTAAGCTGTGTCTGAGCATATATAACTTCTAAACCCAATTTAAGTAAGAGTTATTTTAAAATTACCAAGGTAGGAACAAATTTAAATTTTCTTAACATTTACAATCAATCTTGTTTGATATATAAAGATTGACTTATAAATGTAACTGAAATAAGGGCTAATTTTAAATAAAAATGATTACGTTCAGCTTTTGGTGGCACTGTTTATAT